>APFE031151377.1:0-12039 GCA_000404065.3 Pinus taeda
TATATATAAGTGTGTTTTCATATATGATATGTAATTACCACAAGCAAAATACTTTTACTTTTAGACTTTGCGCGGTAGAGAATATAAAGGGTTTCATTGAGGTTGAACCCCCTTAATGATTTTAGGCCACACATTGTGATAAAAATGAATAATAAGCTTAAACCCAATATAAGCTACAACATTTGGCTCCAACTGGGGATAGTGCTTTTGCCACAGAAGCACTAAGAACCCTAGATCAGTGCCTTATCCATCGGGCATGGAGTCATATATTGCTTCACCAAACTTACTTGTGTGAAAACTTTGTGCAGTGAACCCAAACCGATATCTACAGTGATAAAATGTTTGCGCTTTAATAACAAAGTATTGAGAATCATATATCAGTAGCCTTAGTTGGGTATGGAGTCCAAAACTGTGAAAAACATGAAATTTGACAACTGAAACTTGACAATCTGACACCTCTGCAAACCTGTTTCCAACTGGGAAAGTCACCCCTATTCATCAACTAATGATTAAACTGAAGAACTACAACTGGAAACCAAATGCTCAACACCTGAGCTTATTTATGTACAAGTTCATACATATGTACATGATTGATCTCCATCAACTGAATTCAATCTTCCAATGATACCAAATTAGCATTTGAGTGCATAATCTTGAACCATTCTACCTGTGAATCTTGAAAAAACAATTCATTCTGAGTTTATCCTGAGTTCCAATGTTGTGATCCTGAATGTGTTCATCTTGTGAAACCTTCCCTGAGTCAACAACTACATCATTGGGGTTAGAAAACCTTTCAAGAGGAACAAGTCCCTTTAGCAAAATATTATCCCTCAATTGAAAAATCTTCGAATTAGCTATTGAATCTTTTAAACCACTGATTTCTGCAACTTCTATTGTTTCTTCTTTATCCTGATCAATTTCTATTCCCTGAAACTCCTCAACTATAGTAAAAAATTCTTTAATTTGTTGATCATCTTCAAAATCTTGCCAATTTTTAACATTATCAGGAAGAGAGGGTCTATGTCTCATCCATACCTCATATCTTAGCCTTGGATTAATATGAGGCTTGAAAATACTAGCAGACACAACTAACGAATCTGCTAATTTATGCTCATTTCTTAGAATAAATTGAATGTTAAAAGCTTCAAAAAAGTTCTCAATCGAATCCCATACCTCATATCTGTATACCCTAAGCCTAGGGTTCTTTGTTTGGAAATGATTTTTTATTTGCTTGATAATCAGCTCTGAATCTCCAAAAGCAGAAATTGACTTAACTCCCATCTATTTTGTTGTTTGTAGAGAAATAATCAAGGACTCATACTTTGCCACATTGTTTGTTGCCTCGAACTCTAATTTGAAAGAAAAAGGGAACATATTACCTTTAGGCGCAACTAGAATAAAACCAGCACCTGTTCCTTCCTTGGAATAAGCTCCATCAAAGAAGCATTTCCACACTCCTTCAGTTTGTAGCTCTGTAATTACATTGGCTGAAGCAAGCTTCTTCTGATTATCTTCAGCCAGCTCTGCATTATCATACAGTGTGAAACAAGCAAAATCATCCTTCTTCTGACTATATACAGGTGAATTGCTTGCTCCATTTTTTGTAATTGTTTTTACAAACCTAGTTTCTCTGTACAATATCCTCTCCCCCCCACTAAAAATTGGTATAACAACATATGTAAAATCTAGTTTCAAAACACCTCCCAATTTAGCCCCCCAAGACCTAGATAGAAGCATTCCAAATCTAGCAGGAATATCTACTACTACAACATCCATGACCAAGCTTCTAGCTGGAATTTGGGCTAGTGACACTGCCAGATCCTTAATAACCCCCAGACAGCTGACTTTGCTCGAATCAAAAGAATACAAGTCCCTATAGGGATTGGTAACTTGTAGATTTAGTTGCTTCATTATTCACAAAGGCATAAGATTGTGTGAAGCTCCCGAATCAAACATACAATTATGTAAGAGGAAGTCATGGACCAATAAGGAAATATAAAAAGGAGCTATTGAAGGATCTACTTCCTCTACATGTGGACCAAAAACCACTACTGGTTTGTCTTCCTGCAAATTTACAGTATCATTTATAATCTCATTTTCTTTCACATTAACAACCTCAACAATCTCCTTTTGATAAATAGGTATTTTTGTCAATTCTATAAGAGGAACCTGAATTCTTACCTTTTCCAACTCCTTAGTAAGACTAAACAAGTGATCCTATTTAGCAGTCCTTTCATTCTCCTCTTCACCTTTTTTCATGACTGGGATTACTTGAGGAATTGAAAAAGTCTTTCCAAAGGAATTTTTCCAGTTTGATCTTGAGAAGGCTCACCTTGAAGTATCTGTGTCTTTCCATTTGCATTATGTTGCTGCTTTCCTTTATTCACTTGTTTTACAGACTGAGATTCTTTTGGAGTTGCCTTTGGTGAGGAAGTTGAAACTTGCTTCTAACTTTCATTTTCTTGATTTCTTGATCTCTTCATCGATCTCAAGTCATATTTCTTATGTAGTTCAGCCTGCATAAAATCAGAGAATTGCTTGCAATATTCATCAATTTTATCATGAATGGCATATATTCCATCATATTCATACTCTTCTTCTTCGATACCAAGTTCATCTTCATCCACTGCATATAATGTAAAAATTTGATCTTCACAATGCTCTTGTTTTTCAACAGGACCTGCCTCTATATATAATGGTGCTTGAATTTGATCTTGATCTTTTCTTTCCCTCTGCAAGATTTGCAAAGGTTGTCTTCTGTATTGGGGATTAAAGTTCTTATTATACTATCTTTGTCTCTGAGAATTCTTATTTTCTAACTCTAATTTATTTACCTTATTTGACAAAATTTTAATTACATCACACATATCCTCCAATGCTTGACTTTGGGAAGATTCCATCTTTGCCTTGCCCTTGTCTTGGGTATGTTGTGTTTCTGGTGCTTTTCCTGTAGCTTCTAGATTCGTTTCTAACTCTAAAGCATCCGTTTGGATTTTATCAAGGGTTGGAGCTCTTCTTTCCCTTAATGTGAATCCAAAATTTGATTCAAAAGCCCCCGCAAAAGTTATTTTTGCACCGACAGAAGGAGGCTTAATCTCTGCTAGGGGACTATTGTACAATTTGTTAAATCTTCTGATGAATTCGGCCATAGTTTCATCTGACTTTTTCTTTATGGCATTAAACTCTATTAATGAATACCCATGGTCTCTTGTTTCTCCCCATCTCTGAATAAACAAACATTCCATCTCTTCCCAAGAAGGAATAGTATTATTGGGAAGTCCTTTAAACCATTTCCTTGCTTCTCCATCCAAGGACTGAACAAAAAGTCTTAGAGCAACATCTACATGTTCAATATCTTTGTTTGCTGCAAAATTGAAAAATACTGACACATGATTCTCTGCAGTTTGTTCATATTCCCCCGTAAAATGAGGAAGAGTTTTGAGTTAATCCTGTGGCATTTGATTTAATGGTTGTGGCAATTGAAGAGGTGCATATCTATTCATCAAGAATGCAGGTACTACCATGTTTATCGAACTTTGATTACCAACAGATGTGGAACCTGATTAAGAGGTAAATGGAATGTACACAGGTGGTAATGCGGTTATTGGTTTAGGTTGAATAATTATAGCAGGTAAATGAAAAGTAACAGACTCAAAAGATTGGTCTTGACAGCTAGGTTCCTGAAATGACGATGATGAAAAAGATGACTCTTTATCAGATGAATGTTCGGATAAGTTGCTGCGTGATGCAAACAATGTAGGAATTGGTGTAATTGGGATCTTATACTTCCTAACCCTCCTAGAAACTAGCCTTTCAGGATTTGAAAGAGCTTGAACCTTTTGTTGTGAAGTGTTTGATCTTGTATGGGGCCTTCTTGAAGCCAGAGTTATTGCTTTGATTCAAAACAACCAAATATTTCCTCCTCACTGAACAACCAGAGGAAAATATTGGAAACCGAGGGAAAAGTATTCTTATCTTCTCTCCCCGACAATGGCGCCAATTAATGTTTTTCCTTAAGAAACCAATTTCCTAACTATGGAGAAATTGTGCTTAAGACATTAATGAATATTATTTACTTTCACTTATTGTTTGTTGTGTTCTCAAATGAAGGACCTGGAAAACTTGGTCTTTAACTCTTAATACATGTATGACCAGAACATCTCAGAATGTCGTTTGTTGCTAGATACAAATGATGAATGAATAAATTTTGAAGGAGAAGTTAAAGATAATATGCTGATATTTCACAGAAACTACTATTTGTAACTTAGAGGAACTATGATAATGAGAACTGAATCATAGACAATATACTGGTATTTCGCAGAAACTATTATCTATAACTTAGAAATGAAGTGAGGACTTCAAGTATAGGAGTGCTCTTTTAAGGAATTTTAACTTTATCTACATAAGCAAATAAATAGCTCCAGCTTCATTACTATACTTGAAAAGAAGAAAATGTAGCATGACACATGACAAAGAAGCTTACAAAATTATATGCAACAACTCATGGAAACCTCTGATTCTTTCATTAATCAACGATGATATCAGGAATATAGTGGCCTAGTCTCCAGGTTCTCCAAAGTTCGAACCCTGTCTTAGTAAATTTTCCTCTTTTTATACATTGTGGAACAATTGTTGATTTCTAAAATTGCCCAAATTATCTAGTTGCTTTTCTAACTATATGAAGTAAAAACTATTACAGAATTTTACAGAGGGTAAAAGACACCTCAAAGAACATGAAATAACAAGAACATAACTGGGTTCAAAAGGGGATGATAACCGTTGGCTTGCTCTGTAGATCCGCTGCCGAATTCCTCTGTAAATGCCCTAATGATGCTTAATTTGTTTTAGCTGTAATGAAACGCGTTTAGTTTGTATAATCCTAGGCTTACATGGGCATTCAAATTGGCCAAAATGCAAATAAATATACTGGATTGTCTTCCTCTTTAGCTTTGGCTCTAACCCTGATTTTCCACTTTACACAGTGAAATTAACATGAACCTTTGATTAATACGGAACTCAAAAGAGTTAATCCTGCTTTATAAACTTGTCAAATACGCCCATTCAGCGCTCCATTGACTTCCATTGCAAATTGCAATCAACTCGATAATCACTGTAAAACTTAACTTACACACCCTTAGGCCACATAACTATGGAAGTGTTGGACTTATGTGTAAATCCTTTATATCTGCGCTTTTCTATTGTAAACCTTTTATAATGAAAATATATTATAAAACATGCTTTTTCCGCTTTCAATACGGGTTCCGCACAATTTTCGAGGTATACCTTTCCCGTGATAGATTCCCACCGTAGATCTACGCTTTTTAGGTTAAACGGTCTATAAAGGTTTTGGGTGGGACATAAGCCCAGAGAATACCCACTTGAAATGGGTGGTTTCCTCTCTCCACCCGACTACTACGTGTCACACAATAAGTGGAGTTAGGCGAGCTCCACTAAAAACCCCTTATCACTTTGCATCTACCCGAAATTCTGCCTTTTAGCTTAAAATCATCCATTTTGTATGCCTTGTAGACTTGATTATACATTGATCTGTATTTAGTAATTCATCAGGTCTGTAACCCATCGCAATCGCAATTGGTGCTTTCAATTGGGGTATTGACCCAAAACCTTAACAAACTGCGATTAGTGGACCCGTTGGAAATGTAAAACATGATATATAAAATATAGGGTCTGGCTTATCGCAATCATAATCGGCGGAACCCATTTATGTATATAAAGGTGCGCTATGTTATTGCGGACCCGCCGACACTTTACAACATAGTATATATATGTTTCGGGTCTGCCTATCGCAAATCGCAATTGGCGGAACCCAACATACATAGCTCTGTGATGCAGCGGACCCGACGAACTTTATAAATCATAATATATATATTTCAGGTCCGGGCCTTTAACTTTAACACTTGTTTCCTTTGTAAATCCGATATATTTATTCTTTGTGATATATATATATTCAAATGTGTTTTCATATATTTTCGATATGTAATTACCACAAGCAAAATACTTTTACTTTTAGACTTTTCAGGGTAGAGAATATAAAGGGATTCATTGAGGTTGAACCCCCTTAATGATTTTAGGCCACACATTGTGATAAAAATGAATAATAAGCTTAAACCCAATATAAGCTACAACATCTGTAAAAACTATAGGAAACCCTATAGTGGTTCTTGTAGTACTATAGGAAACCCTGTAGCGATTCCTATAGTACTACATGAAACCCTGTAGCAGTTCTTGTAGTACCACAAGAAACCCTGTTTAAACATATTTTGAGAAGAAATGATATTTTGAGCCTAGGGTAGGCCCTCAAATTTACTTCCATGCCTTTCTCCCATTTCTATAACATCTTTTAAACCTTAGACAAAATTTGGAAAGAGATTGGAGACCTCTTGGAAAGTCTATTTTCATCACTATAGTTTGAGTTCTATTTTGATGGTGAATTCCTTCTTTCCTTTTGTTGCCTTCTTCTTTTCTTTTGTGGCCTAGATGATTTCCTAATGGCCTTGGAGTTCTATGTTTTGATTAGGTCTCTCTTAGGCACTACTATTTTGGGTTTTAGCACAATTTGTTCATTTCTTCCTTCTTGTAGCAACATTTTCCCTTCTTATAGTAGTCATTCCTTCCTCCTTCATGGTCTTCTAAGTGTATGGGAGTGATGAGAAATGATGTAGAGGGGTTGGAGGATGATGCTAGGGCTCAAAGGGAGTAGTGTAGGTTTGTTGAAATGGAGAGGATGCTCTGTTTGTTTTTTCAATAAATTTTCAGGGTGAGACAGAGTGTAGGGTTTGTTCTTGAAAAATATTAGTTTTTTTCTTATGAAATGGGATGGATGAATGATGGATAGATAGTGAATATCAAGTGTATGGAGGGCTTGGAGTGCTTTGGTGACTTGGACTTTGCACAAATTTCCTCTTTTAACTATTATCCTCATTCCTCGAAATCATCACCCTTCATAATTTAGCTTTTCCACCTTGCATGAGTGAAGGAGTGAGCTACAATTAACTAGTTGAAGGTGGCTAAGACTATTAACCCATCCTTAGCTTATAAAACCTCATCTCTCATGCATTGACAACAAACTTCTAACTATAATATGCGCAAGAGAAGATGTCAAGAATATCGCATACCTGTACCTACCTGATGGTTGTTGGAGAGACATGCATGTTGCGGTTGAGTTGATGATTGATCCATGGTCCTCTGGAGGTGATATTTTCCTTTGTTTGCTTCTGCACAGGTCTTCATAACTTGGTGATTCTGAACCTTTGTCTTCCAATTACCATGAGCAAGTTATCCTAGTCAAATCTAGCCTTCTTGGAGTGATGGGTTTGTCCGTGAGTGATTTTCACCTTCCCTATACCTTATTCAACAATTATGCACCTTTCCCACAATTAATTATACCTTTCGAACCATCTCCTAATCTTTCATCATGTTTCCCGTAGTAAAACAGGGCATCCTGTAGTAGAACTAGACATCCCGTAGTAGTACTACATGAAAAAACAGATTTGCCTTGTTTTGTCCATATCTCCCAAACGGTAGAATGGATTGACCTAAACTTTTTTGAGCATGTTTCCATCATCCTTATGCACCTCCCCATAAAACAAATTTGTCCAATCGATGCACGAATCTCGAGAAAAAAGGAAAATAGATAAAGCTGATGAAGGTTGATTTCTTGGAAATCGTGCACTAGAATTTTCTGACATTTCTTGGGCATGTTACCATCATCCATATGCATCTACCCATGAAACAACTTTTTAAATGGATGCATGAATATTGAGAAAATTAAAATATGGTTGTAGGTGATGGAGGTAAATTTCTCAAAAACTGTGCATTGGAATTTGTTGAAATTGCTTGAGCATGTTACCATCATCCATATGCATTTCCACCTAAAACATATTGGCAAATGGATGCATGGTTTTCAAGATATGACAAAAATAAATATCTGCTCTATGTATTTCTGTTTCTTGTAGTAAAACAGAGTATTCCTGTAGTATTTGAGGACAAGAAGGAAAATGAGTGGTAAAAGCTTGGGAATGATGAGTGGATGGTAGAAATAGATGAGGGTGATGGATTTGCATGGCCCTGGTCCTTTTGGAGCATCTGAGAAAAGGAGGAGAATGTCCAATGTCCAAGTTTGACTTCCTTTGACTAGAATTTTGACCAATTTTTCTTTTCTTTGGTGCTAACTTGTTTTTGTTGCTTGCAGATGTTGGAGAGAACCTACATTCATCAGAGAGATACATGGAGCGAAGATTTTTATTTTTATTTTTTTCCTTTGTTTTTTTTCCTTCTAGGCCTACTAGCTGCTTCAACGAGGTTTTCAACTAGTAGGTCTTCTTGGGCACCTCAAATGAGGTTTTCACCTATGATCTTTCATTTTTCTCTTTTTTTTTTCCTTTTTTCCAACCCATTGACTACCTCATGGAGGTTTTGAATCAATGAGCCAATATCAGGCACCTCATAGGAGGTTTTCACCTGAGATTTTGTTTCTTACTCTTATTTTTCATTTTTTTTCTACCCTACTCTACTTGAAAAACAAAATATCTTTCAAGTATAAGAATACTTCCAATGGAGCCATGTGCACATCAAGATGATAGACAAACTGATGTGTAGGCTTGAAATGTATGCTTTGACATGTACTTGAATTAGAGAGATCAAATGATTTTACTTTGATGATATCAAGAACAATTGAATAAGAGAGTGTTGCTGCAACTTAATGATTGTCTGGAACCATATTTCAATATAGTTGTGATGCCCCTGGACCACCTACTGATTTGGATCATCTTGGATGCTTTCTTCTTTCATGAAATCCAGTTCTCCTCCTTTTTTTCTGATTATTCTCTTGAACACATAGAGGATCTGATGGTAAACATGAGGAAACTTTCCCAATATATGATTTTGTTGTCCACTCTTCGTCAAGTGCAACCCATGATTCTTTGGTATTCTCATTTGAATCTTCTTTTTTGCATGTTTTCCTTCAATGATATCAAGAGAACCTCTTTTTTGTGATGCTCTTCCTGAGATAATATGAATACCATTTAGATCAAGAGGAGATTTTTGGAAGTGTTGTACCTCAACATTGTAAGTGGACTGAGCTACTTCGTTGTGTTTGTTTAGAAATGGTGGTCCGGGTAGTTGAGTGGGAGTGGATATTTGAGATGGATGTGGTTGTGGTGGAGGTGGATGCTAGGGATAACATGGAGTTGGGTATGGAGGATATTGAGGATATTGTGGATGGCTCCCATAATTTCCTTGCCAACCTTGTTGCCAAGATTGGTCTTGGGGTTGAGATGACCAATGTTGCCAAGGAAAGGGTGTGTTCCAGTTAGTTTGAGATGGATGTGCATAAGCTTGAAATTGTGAATTAGGCTCTTGCCTCATATGAGGTTGAATAGGATGCCATGGTCCTATTGGATCTATATAACATAGCTGCATTGGCAATTGACTTGCTCCATTTTCCTCTTGGTAAAATTCCTTCAACCTTGGTAATGAGGAGCAACATTTAACATCATGGTATTCTACATGGACAACAAAAATATCAACATCTTATTTTTGCACATTTTGTATTCTTAACATTTCTACTTGTTCACTTATATTGTTAAGAATTTATGTTTTAAAGTTATCAAGAAAATTTCCAAGTTTAGCTTGACTTACCGATCTTGATGCTGATTGACTTACTCTTGCCCTTCCTCTTGATATGTGTTTGCATGTTTCACAAATTTCTTCAAATGATAATTGGTATACATCACCTCTGCTCATGAGATCAAGAAGATCAAGCCACTCATCCCTAATTGTTCTAAGTAAGAGGGTTTTTAGTGTGTCAGATCCTAAGTTATGTATTTTTTCCCTTTTAACATTATACATGAACCTTTCTATTAGATCCTTAAGGCTCTCATCTTGTTTTTTATTCATTCTAAAGGTTTATTCTTTAAGATCATGGTCTTTATATTTTTCTAGAAATATCTTTTGCATATGATTCCATAATTTTATTGAATTAGTCCCTAAACTTGTGAACCATTTAAGAGCTCTATCCTTCAATGTTGTCGGAAACAATCTCAATTTTTGAGTGTTTAATAAGTAACCATAAGATCTAAAAACAATTTCAAACTCAAAGAGAAAGGTTTCCAGATCCTCTGATCTCATACCATCGAAGTTTGGAAGAAAAGAAGGAGGGATGTTATTCATATGCACATTGATCTCAGTATATTGAATGGGAAATTCAATAGGATCCTCTTCATTGTCATCATCTCCATCCATTTATTCTATCTTCTACCTGTAAAAGTGGATGGTGGTGTGGCTCTTATTGTACCACATGATCAAATGGGGGGTGGGTTGGTGTTGGAGATTTTTTTGTTTTTATGATTGAATGAAAACACCAATGCAATGCACTTTTATATTTTTTAAATGAAATACGCCTAATGAAATTATTTTTTTTATGCCGAAAGTAAAAGAAATGAATCAACTAGGGAAGAAAACAATGCATACTTTGACCCCCCCGGAAACGACGCCAAAAAGTGACGAGCCTCGATATTGCAACAAGAATGTTGCAACTCCCAAGGCTACCAACTTTAATTATCAACCCGGGGTTCGTACAAACTTAAGAGGTATCGGCACTATATGTGCAGCATACAATATGTCCCTCCTTTGGTGTCATGTTTTAATGAAGTGCATGTACTGAAGTGAAATCCTAAACTAATTGTAGAAAATTAAATGCTCGAAATGGAAACCTTAACCTATTGCAAGAAAGAAAGTACAAGTAAATAAACCTATTCTAATTGCATAAAGTAAAAATCATGAATTAAATGTCAACCATTACATTTAAAAGACTTTATTTCCATTAAAAAATTCATTACATGCGGCAATCAATAAAATCATCATTGTATTATCCATTTCATAAGTTTGTTCATTAGCCCAAATCGCTGAAATGTTTTGCATGGGTAAAGAGACAAGTCCTAAGTGGACTTTAGTCTGTCCTAATATTTTATTTAGAGCCTAGGCGTCTTTATTCAATCCTAAAGGATTATAACCAAGATTCTTGAGCGAATCGGGTCTCGTATATACACGCTGGAAGGCTGCTATAGGGTTTCATGTAGTACTACTACAAGAAACAACCGATTTGCTATAAGGAGTTATAATTCATCAAAATACCAACCAAATCAAATCAAAATTGGACGGGAAAATTTTTTTTATTGACTAGGATGTCTTGGGTCTCCATTCCAAGTGGAATCACTCAAAAATACCTATGTTAACCCATGCTAAAAAATGACAGAAAATTACTAGTCTAAAATCTAGAAATTCGAGAACTATTGAGCAAGTAAATCTATCAAATGCCTAACCTAATCAAGTGAAAATGAAATGGGGTAATTTTTGTTATTAACTAGAATTTATTTATAATCTAATTCAAGTGGAACCAACTCGATTGAAACTTGTTAGCATGATCTAAAAATAGCAGAAATTTATTGTTATTTTCCACAAAGGAGTTCTAGAAATCTATATTTGGGAATAAGCAAACTAATCCACGTAGGTCAATGATTACTATGACCTTCCAAATATTTTCCAAGGATGAAATTATTTTTTTTATCCTACAAAAGAACTTACATAAACTATTTAACTCAATCCTACAAAAATAAGTCATTAATACTAAATGAAAAATAGAAAGAAACAAGAACAAGAAATGCATGTGAATAAGAAGTGAAAAGAAGAAAAACAAATGATACAAAAGGGATCTAAGACTCCTAGGATGGCCAAGCCCATGGAAACTCAGAGTCCTATGAAGGAGACCAAGGTTTAAAAGCTGACTATGACAACAATCTTCATTATTTTCATCAATACAATTACATCCCTCCAAGAAATGACAGTGAAGCCCCAAAAATACGAGTTCTCTCCACAAGAAGACTAATAAAAACTGACCCCTAGAGGAAAATTCTACTTGTTACTTATAAAAAACTATTAGGAATCATTCCCCATGAAAGGAGGAAGCTTTCCCCACCAAAATCCCTTGATTAGTGGATCTGGTTCCCAATACTAGGAATC
>APFE031151378.1:20471-42628 GCA_000404065.3 Pinus taeda
ATTGAGTCAGTCCTTGCAGCAACATTTCTTCAACTTGAACTATGGTTTCGTGTTGTGGGCTTGCCTGCAACGAGTCGCTTTCTATCGACATCAGCACATTATCTAGAGAGTTGACTTAGAAAATCGTCAGTACCTTGGAGTCTACATGCATCAATGGCAGGTTTCTCGCCTTCGACGTCAGTTTTCATCATTGACTTGCGATCGAAGGATTCCATGAAATGTTCGACATCGACTCATTCATTCAAATCTCATGGATTGTGCTGGGTACTTTGAGAACCATTGACATTACTGGTGGTCTCTCTCACGCTTGTTAACAGTTTACATCATTGACTGGTGGTAATCAAATGGTTTCTACCATGTTCGACATCGACTCATTTATTCACATGGCTAGAATCGTACCAATTCGGGAAGTAGAGATGAAGACCCTGGATCTAGTTTCCACCATCCAGGCTGTGAGGAGTTTTGTATTCATTATGTTTGTAGACCAATCATAAACAGATGGTTGCGCCCATACTTTGTCTACGCGAGTCTATGATTATGATGTATTATGAAATCATTCATGTATTAGAGTAGTTAGTCTGATAGTTAAAGTTTTGTGATCTGAGTATGGGAATGCCTACCTCAGCGATGATATGATCTTATACATGTATTTTGTGTTGAAAATTGCAGGTTCTGACCAGGCTCTCCACGAGATAATCCTCAAAATGATAAAGTACTTCACCCTCCTATATGATATAAAACCCTTATCTATTATAGGCTTCGCACTTTAGGGGGCAATCTGTTACACTGAAATTTGTCACCATGACTATCTGCAGTTAATATGGCTCCATCAATAGTCATATTATCCTCCTTGTCAAGCCTTATACCTCTGCCCTCCATGTCAAACTTCAAAAAAGAGAGAAAGTCATTAAAAATCATGTTTATCTCTGGGTACGCAGGTTCTCTCTACCTTGCCTGCGTGTACGCATCCCAAACTCATTTGTACCTAACAGACTTGTAACGCTCTATAAGTCAAAGGATGGGTGCGTACCCCTGTAAAGGTCAAAAGGCGCGAGTTTCATCTTAAAAAAGTTACTTGTGGTCACTTCTAGAGCTTCTAGAAGAGTGTTTGACGTGTATTGAGCGCCTCCAGATGGTTCATGCATCCCTATGATAGAGGAACTTATCCCATCAAGAGAGGAGCTACCCCATCCAAAAGAGGGAGAATCCCATTGATGTTGGAACTGAATAACTTCCTCTAGAACACTATAAATACAGGCCTTGGGCCAGAGGAGGGGAGGTTGAAAGATGAACATTCCAAAGGGTAGATGCTGCTGGAATTAGGACTTCCATTGTAAACTTGTGAGGAGAGATTACCATCCTTTCTTGTTGTCATATTGGAAGTGGGTGAGCTTGTCAAAGTAGAGGAAAACTCTTGCTGGACCCTGGGAGGAACTTGCACAACACCAAGGCTCAGGTTGTAATGGTTTCTTTTTTGTTTCCTTAATACAAATAAGTCCATTCTTCTCAATGATTTGTTGTTAATGATTTGTTTCATATACTCCTTGGTCTATATGTTGAATATGCTTTGTTTTATGGAATATTCAGGTGTTATGTAATCGTTTGATTGTTAGTGTATGCAGGTTTCAATGTGAAGGAGGAGCTCATCTGGATCGACGAGGCTAGACTGCTACAACAAGCGTTGGACTTCAGGTAGGATCGAAAAACACTTGGTTTCTCATAGAATAATGTATGTTTAGAGAAGGATGCTCTTACTTGTTTTGTTTGTCACTAGAGAGTCTTAGACTCCTAGGGAGGTTAGTTTTGTCAGCAAAAATAACTCTTTCTGCATGACAGGTTGGTTTACAATGACATAGGCAGTGCATGATCTAATATACCAATGGAAAACCTATTGAAGATTTGGCTAGTAGAAATATTTTTGAATTACTACTATTGCAGGTTTCTCTCATTTTATTATTGTTGATATGAAGCATAAGAAACCAAAAATGTTTTTTAGGGTCACTTGTCACCGATGGCTTAAGTGATATGTTTTTGGTACACCTTCCAAGAAATTTCAGACTAACAAATGGAAACTCTGTTGGTATAATAATTTAGTTCCTACGTGACTGAAGTTTGAGTAAATTTCAAGGTTTTCTACAACTATTTATAGCCTCTCAATTTATAGTTATAGTTTTCTTTCTTTTTTTGTCAAATTTTCATATTCTGATGATTTTCTGGTTCTTTCCATATGTCATAGGTACCATCCGAGTAGATGACAACAAAATCTATGCAAGATCTATTGACCGAGAGTCCCAGGAGGAAAACACACATTTTAGCCTGATATCTACATTCCAGAGCACACTTTTTGGGCCATTATCTGTGTTTTCCATTATTTCCAGGTTAGTACGTGCCTTTGGATTTTTTGCAAGAATTTTTCAGAATTTTTTTCAGACTTGTTGAGAGTGTTGTGTGTGTACTGGGAAGGTTTCTTATCTCTATTTCAGTATCCCATAGGCCTAGATTCCCTTAGTTTTTCTCTTTGAGGAAGGAAAAATCCCCCTAGGGGAGTACACCTCCACCATTTTAGGAATATATTGGCTACATGAGGAGTCTATGGTTTCATCATTTTCAACCACTAATTTTCAAAGTCTAATCCATTACTTTACATGACTTGTGGATAGGTTTATTTCACCTTTTATCCCTTTAGAGTTTTGGTTTTTCCTTTCCCCCTTAAGATCCCCTTCAACATCCTAGGTTTTGGAGCTTCATACCTATCCTTTGCAACATTTGTCACCTCTGATTTGTTTTGTGTGTCTACACCATTTACTACAGATTAGTGCCTCTAGATCTCAATACCTTTAGCATTAGGTCTTTTAGGCATTTTATGTTTCTTTGAGTAGCATGTTTTACTTCTCTTCCTTGGCTTCTTGAGAGCCTTTTTAGGTGGGGTTTTCTGTACTTGATTGGATGTTTATTTTCCCGTCCTTTTCATCATTATTTACAGCCTTTCAGCACTTTATTTTTAACAACACATGGCATCATAAAACATTCTTAATTAACTCGTCCACTTGACACATGATTTTCACACACTTAGGCGCTAAACGAGAATGAGATTGGTTAACATCGCCGAGACAAGATTTGAAACACCACACCCTAATAATTTAACATACATATATTAAGCCCACTTGGGCACTAGGGCCTAAGAATCCATGTAGTTTAGGTGTAGGATCAGTGGGATAGGCTTCCAATAACACCCATCGATCACTTACATTGAGACATAGAATTTGACATATTAGGGAGCTTCAATCCTTCACATTCCCATGGTCCAAAGTCAAAGTGCATCAAAAAACCAATTCAAAGGTGGTTAGACTAGGTCATTGTGTGAGCGGTTCTCCTCAAGGATACCCAACCCTTGGCAGGGAATCCCATGCGATGGCTGATCACCAAGAAGCTCAAGACTCGGCCACCTCTATGGGATGAACGTGCCCATAGTGACCAATCTTATGAAAAATCCCTATAGGACTAATTGTGGGAACTAGTTGGTTCTCTACCTTACCTTTCTCTAGACAACTCTACTTATGGTTATCATAATCCATCAAGTAAGAATTTCTTTGGAAGGCCATCTGAAATAATGGATTTAGTATTGTTTGATGATTTAGACCACTTATAGGCTAGAGGTGTTTTTCTTTGATAGGATGTGCTTGCTTGTACTAGAGTAGGATAATTAATATAGTTGGTTTACACTTGGCACCACTGCACTAGGTGTTTGCTTGCTATTTTTTGCTATTTTTCTCCTATCATCACCATTTAGTCCTTAAGCTCATCATTGTCTTGACATCATTGTGCACCCTAGGCATTTGTCACAGAGAATTTGAGGCCTTCACCCTCAGTTTCTATTAGGACATATTACTCATCCTCGTCAAGTTAAAGTACATCTTCCGAGTCCTCCATTGAGTCCTCATTTTGACTCTAGTTCTACTGATTCTACCAATTCTTCCTTTCATTTCGCATCTTCTCAATGTTGTACCATCACTATGTCAAGAACCAATGCGGGTGTGGGAAACCAAGGTGGTAACCCAAGTACTAACTAGGGTAACCCATGAGTGTAACCTTCACTAATATGGGCACTCCTACTCCATTGCCTCCTTTTATGGCTAGTTTGAGTCTCCCTAATTCAGCCAACTCATTAACAACCCCCTTCTTCATGACCCAAATTGGCCAGTTATGCTTACCAAGATTCCTTCCAACATCCCCAATTTTGAAGGTAATCCTAGATAAGGTCACACAAATCATGGTCACTCATTCTATATGTGGTTTTAATCCAATTCTATCATATAAGACTCCATTTGACTTCCCCTTTTCTACTCCACTCTTACTAGAGCTACTGCTAAGTGGTATGTCGATCAAACTAGATCCACTCATTCCACTTTTGTGACTCTTGCCAAATATTTTATAGCCTATTTCAAGTTACCTTTCTATTATGACAATAGTACCATTATTTTCACTTCTTTTCATCAAACTTTTTCCACTGACCTATTTGACCATGTTCAAGAATGACATAGAAGGAGGAGCATATGTAAAGCTCTTGAATTCTAAGACTATGTCTATATGGATTGGTACCTTAAATCTATTTTGGCCCCCATTGCTAAAGAAGTAAATTCTCACTTTCCTTAATCTGAGGAATATTCAAACCTTTTCTATAAAGAAATAAGTTTTTTTTTCTTTAGAAAACATACAGTTTGAAGTTAAAAAACTTGTAAAGAGAAAATTTAAGAACATCAAAAGCTACCAAACAAAGATATTAAAAATTGCTTTGCATGTCCTTTTTTATTTAAAAATCAATCAAGACTTCCCTAAACCATGGACTCAAATCTTTATTGTACCTATTTTTAAAAGTGGGGATTGCAGAAATTAATGTGCAAATTCTAACTGCTCATGAAATTTTCTAAATCACAAGACTAGAAGCTACTCTACTGATCTGTAGAAGTAAATTCAACATCAAGAACTCATATCATCAACACGCATCAAGATTCAACACACATACACAGAGATTTATCTAAGGAAAAGCAACTTTCCATGAGAGACAAACAGTTCCCCATATCCTTTGCATACATACAACCTAAGGAAGTACTACATGAGGCCCATGTCCTTCATCTTGAAATCTCTTGCAAGGTCCTCTTTTCAAGATTTCTTCAGCTGATCATTACCAGTGAGGATCAATTCATTGACATATAGCACAATAATCAATAATTTACCTTCTACGACAATGTGATAAAGGTTGGCATCTGCTTCAGTTTTGGCAAAGCGCAAACTAGTGAGATAGTTATCAATCCTAGTATACAAAGCACGGGGTGCTTGTTTGAGTCCATACAATGCTTGCTTGAGTCTACACACATGTGACTCTCTGTTGAAGGTATAAAAACCCTTTGATTGCTCAATATACACCTCCTCCTCAATAAATCCATTGAGGATTGTTATCTTCACATAAATTTGGTGGATCTTCCACCTCATCTGTGCTAACAGTGCTAGAATTGACTTGATGGACGGGTACCTTGCTACTGGAGCAAAGGCCTCCTCATAGTTAATTCCCTCCACCCGAGAGAACCCCTTGGCCACAAATCAGGCCTTGTGTTTCTCTATGCTCTCATATTCTGCATGCTTTATCTTATAAAGCCATCTCGAACCAACCACTGATGTGTTTGTTGGTCTTTGGACAAATTCCAAAACATTGTTTCTAACAATGGAATCATATTCCTCTACCATAGCATCAACCCATATTTGTCATTGCACTGATTCCTCAAATGAAGATGTTTATGTCTCAACTAGCTCACTCATCAAAGCCATGTACCCAGTGTACTGATCCTATGACCTCCTTTGCTTGCACTGTGATGTGGGTGCTCCCACATTCTCTCAAGAATCCTGCAATAATTCGTTAGCTTCCCTAGTTTGCTTCCTTCCTTCTCTGGATGTCTCCACTCTCTGCTCCTTTGCTTGTGGCTACTCGACAACTTCTGGAGGTTCTTCCTTTGGAGCCAAAAGCTCCTGATCAGGCTGCAATTGAAGCTCCCTCTCAGGAGAACACCTCATTGCCTTCTCCTCATCAAACTTCACATATCTTGTGACCATTGTCATCTTGAGAGATGGAGAGTACACACGATAGTTGTGAGTTGTGTATGTCTACCTGTTGAAAGCTCAAAATTCTCTGCCTCAACATTATAAGGGAGACCACCTAGCTGGGAACTTAAAGCAACTCATTTTCCGTTGAAATGGTGGTTTCGACTGGTTAAACTAGCTCCAGTTACGTTCTTTCTATCGCTAATGGCTTCAGGTATGCCTTTTACTTACCAATAGAGAAGAGACATCAGATCAACGCTCTTACTGATCACACAAGAAAGTGATCCTTAAGCTGATTTGGGGCTGAGCCAAGCCACAACTAAATTTTGCCCCTTTGATAAAAGGACTTATAGGAATGTATAATTAAATCTAAATGCAAGCAAAATGAAAGAAATCCTAAGCCTATCTATAGCAAGTCCCAATAATGATCTGTAGTAGCTCTTTGAATGGCTTCCTGAGTGCTTTGTCTATCACCTTCTACATCTAGGATGGAGCTAACATTATTCCTTACCTTTCTGGTTGTCATTTGCTTGTGAAGAAAAACTGAGTTCTTGTCACACCCTTGTAACCATAATTGTCTAGACTTGAGCCTTGATTTTCTTTCCTCTTCTCTGTTAACTCGGTATAACTGTAAGTAGAGTTCATTTTCCTATTGTTTTTTCTCTTGGGAAGGCCATTATCGTCTATTGCTCTTTCAATACTCTCTAGATTGATCTTAATTTCTTTTTTACCTTCTCTGGTTGTTGATACTTTGTTTTAGCCCATTCTTTGATGGCTTGTTTTGTTTTCCGTAGTTTTCTTTCCCAAATGAAACCAGGAGAGCCTTCCACGTGTTGGATCCAAGAGCTATAAACAATTCCTGTAATTTTTGGTAGATCATCCCAGAGAGAACTGTATCTAAATGGAATGGGCCCAAGTGACCTATGATTCTCCAGCGTTAGAGTTATTGGGAAGTGGTCGGAGGTAGAGCATGTTAGAATGTTAGCATATCAGATGGAGAAAGCAGAAAGAAGTGTAATATTGATGAGAATTTTGTCCAACCTCCCCATGATGTTACCAAAACCCATCCTACGGTTGTCCCAGGTGTATATACAGTTTTTTGGAGTGACATCCATAAGATCATGCTCCTGCATGATATTTTCCAACTGTATTCTATATGGATTAGGCATAAAACTGCCTCCCCTTTTCTCATTGGTGTGGAGGATTAAATTAAAGTCACCTCCTAGAATAATTTTAGTGTTCTCTTCTGCATCCAGACTGTCTTTTAGATCATGCCAACAACTATCCTTATCTCTACAGTGATTCAGCACATAGATGTTGTAGATGATAATGTCTTGCTGATCTGCTTTATTTTCTAGAGTTGTTTTGATCTAGTGTTGATTTATCGTTTCCGAAATAGTTCCACATACCTTGATTCCAAATTGTTTCTATTCCTCCTAAGGCTCCTCTTGCCTCACTAATGCTTCCTCTATACTGTCTCTATTGCTTAATGACTTTCTTCATTTCCTTGTAAATTGTCCAACCCGACCTCTCTATGCTAGAGAGGTTGCTGCCTTCCTTGGGAGACTAGGCGGAAGGGAGATTTCTGGGATGTCAACTAGTTCCTTAACGAACTTTGAAGCTATGGGTTTGTTTCGAATGGTAGCATTTTTAGAAATGAGAGAGGAAAAGATCTCAGCCTAGTCTTCATTGTCTTGCATCTGGGAGGGGTCGATCCCAGCCATGGAAAGACTAGAAGGGAGCCAGTCGCAGTACTGGCCTAAGGAGGAGGGTTGAGCCTTACTACGGGGGTGCCGAGGAGGAAGACTAGAGGCCCAATAGTAGGGGCTGCCAAGCAGGAGGCCTGCGGAGGGCCGCAGGAGGCGAGGTTGCAGGGGCGCGAGAGCTCTAGTTCAAAATCTTGCGCACGATCAAAAGGTCGACATTGGAGCTTGTACATTTTTGCGCCTTCTGCTAGTGTGAAATTTCTCCATGTCTCTCTTATTAGGTTATGAAAATCGGGGTGATTCAGCCAAAAGGCTTCAAAGAAAAAGGGCTTGCGAACATTTTCTCCCAGTCTTTGCCAGTGAAGCCTAATAGGCCAATGGTCTGAGCCAGAGAGTGGTAATATAGAGGCCAAGAGATCCCCACCAAGATGTATTGCATTATCAGAGATCAAGAATCTGTCTTACCGAGATGCAATTTGGTGGGCATCTGCACCCTTGTTGTTCCAAGTATAAACGCCATCGTTGAATTCCATATCTATAAGCCTGTTGTTATGAATGTAGTTTTTGAAGTGCGTGCTTTCACAGTCCAGCCTGATTCGTCCTCCTCATTTTTCCTGCAACCTTGTAATCATGTTGAAGTCCCCTCCTATGATCCAAAGTGGGTGGGATCTTTCTGAGTTGATCTAAGTTAGGGTGTTCAGTGTATCTACTTTGTTTGTTGCCTCCTGGGGGAAGTAGACATTAGTTAAGTGTCCATGAATGTTTGTCCCTGTTAAATGAAACTTGGCCTGAATAAAGCGCTTACTAGCATGTATGTTGGTAGGTTTTATAGCTCTATCATCCCAAACGATTGGTAGCCCTCCTCAGGCTACCATGGCTTCCACCGCCACTTATTTTCTTCTTGGCCATGCTTTGGCAAGGATCTGATCCAATGTTGTGGAATTACACTTGGTATCCTGCAAGAAGAGAATTTGAGGCTTTTCCTATTGTAGCATGTTCTTTATTAATCATCCCTTCCCCGAGATATTGAGCCCTCTGATTTTCCATGAGATGAGCTTCATGATTCATGATTGGGAAGGGGATTATAGTATTTGGTGAGCTTGGAGTATCTTCCAAATTCCACCAACATCTCCCCTATGTGAATGGTTCTCTAAAGATCGGTTTTCCATCCTTGTTTCTTGTTGTCTTTGAAGATATTTCTTCCATGCCACTCACTACCAATTTGGATGGCTAATGATCTTTTCTTCTGTTCTCTTGAGAGAATTACTTCTAATTTATCTAGCTGTCACTCTGGAATTTTGTCATATTCCATTTTCTTACAAGCCTGTTCAAGTCCCAGTATATCTAGATCTTTGATGTTGAAGTTCTCTGATTCCTCTTCCATGTGCTATACTATTTCCTGCTCTGCCTCTATATCATTTGCAATCGTGAGTTGAATCTGAGTGCTATCTACCTCCATACCTTGAGTATTCTTTTTCTGCATGTTACTGGTAGAGGGCGTTTTGGTGTCTGCGGGTTGCTTAGAAGTGAGGGCTTTCTTTGATCTTGATGGAGAAGAATGGGCAGAAGTCTTAGGAATGGCTTTAGGTTGTTTCTACCTTCGGTTTCTTGGTCTGCTTATTTTTCTCCTCATCTCCTTGAGAGTCATCTATCATGTCATCTTTCTTCGTGGCCCGTGAGAGACATAATTGTGTAGTTTCAATGGGAAGTGGCTGTTGCAGGATGAGGCCTTGGGAGGACACATTTACACAGTTTTAGGATGTAAGGAACTACTTGGGATGAGGCCCTGGGAGGACACATCTATGCAATTTCAGGATGCAAGGCAGACTGGGTAGTCAAGGGACAAAACTTCATAGTTTTTGGACACAGTGGGTTTCGGCTAAGGGAAGGACATTGGAGGAAACGACTGCACATTTTTGAATGCTACAGGAGGTTGGGATTCTGCACATTGCACGGTTTGAACAAGCAATGGAAAATATTGAGGGTTACATATGTGAAGTATGTAGTTCAGGAAAGTTGGATGAGGCTAGGTTGCTAAGGAAACTTGTCCACATGAGGAAACCTAGTATTAGCTTCCATAAGGCATTTAAGATTTTTCTTTTATAAGGGTGAGCTGCCCAAGAACGAATAGTGCTGGTTGAATTCTTCTTATTTCGTCCATCTCTTTGACATCTGAAGCTAACCTTCTACCAAAGTCAGGTTGCTAACAGACATGAATTTCAAAGATATTCCTTTGTTTCTTTTCCTTGTTTACAATTTGGGCAGATGGAAGGTCTATGAAAAATTTGTTTCCTTATATTATCACAAGTAAGGATTCTATTTTGGCACAACAACCAGAGAAAGGTGTAGATTTTTGGCCAAATTGGTGGTTCCCAAACTTTGTGCCAGAGGCTATCCGCGACAGTATGGTCCCTTAGTATTATATGATATGCTTCCCGGGAAGTGAAGTTCCTCTCGTTTCATAACCCCATCTGATGATGTCTTTCTTATCTGACTGGCGAATTTTCCTGTTTGAGAGTTCCATATCTAGGCTATCTTTGATGGATTGTGTGGCTTGCCCAAGAATGATGTTTGAGCATAATCATTGCCTATAACCTTGGTTGTGAACTTCCTCCCAAAGTTGATTTACTTTGATCGTCAGTTGCTCTACCCAATCTTGAAGTTGGTGGGGCGTGAGTAGGTCCCTCAATTTTGGCCTTTGCTACCAAGAGTCCTCCCAAAACCTCGCATTATCTCTATTACTGATTTCCCAAAAACAGTGTTGTTGTATTAGATGTTTATGATGTTTGGCAGCATTACAAATTAGAGAGCCTGTGCTAACTTCTTTCAGCCGAATTAAATCATCCACTAGTCTATTATGAGCATATTTAGCTGTCTAGAGGATTGCCCAAGGAGTATATGGGTTTGAGAGCCATCTCCACCAGATGTGCCCTCCCATGACCTCGTTGTTGTGCTGAGGATCCCTAATCAAGTGCCTCTAGAGGATTTTAGGTGACAAACTGATTCCCACTTTACCAAAACCCATTTTCTTTTTTGTTTCGTATTCCCCCATAAAAAATCTCGTTGAAGATTTTTTATTGCTTTAAGAACCCATTTGGGTGCTTCCAGGACCGTGAAGAGATAGAGCAGCATAGGTTGTTGCATTGCCTTGATTATAACTAGGCGACTCAGCATATTGAGAGCTTTGAAGGTCCATGAAGAGATACGGGTTTCCAGTTTTTCTATGAGAATCTTCTAGGATGAGTGCTTTAAGGCAGAGGTTGTCATTGGAGCTCCTAGGTATTTGGAGGGTAGAGATGCAATTGAGAAGCCCAAAATTCTGGCCATGGAGGTTTGAGTGATGGGAGGTGTGTGAAAGAAGAAGACTTGAGATTTTGATTTGTTAATGCAAGCGCCAGAGGCATCCAAAAAGTCAAATAAAATTGATATCAGCTTACGGGCTTCCTTAACAAAAGGATTAACAAATAACATATTGTGATCCACAAATTGCTAGTCGGTGAAAACATGGGTATTCTGGAAAGATAGGTCATGTAGTTGCTGGTTTTGAAGGGCATCTTTGATGTAATGTCCAAGACCTTTCGCCATAATAACAAATAGAAAGGGTGAGAGAGGGTCCCCTTGTCGGATATCTCTAGATGGGTGGAAGGGGGTCCCATTGACAAGAATTGAGAAAAAGGTATAAGTGATAAGACTCATAATCCATCTTACGCAGGGGGGGTAAAGCCAAAGGCTAGCAGTATTTTTTGAATATATTTCTGGCCTAAAGTATCGAAATATTTTTAGAGGTCGATTTTAGGAGCATATCTACCTTTTTCGTTTTCTTTAGGGAGTGAATGATTTCATGAGTGAGAATTATGCCATCTATGATCTCCCTTCCTTCCACGTATATTGATTGCTCTACTGATATAAGAAGAGGAAGCAGGGGCTTGAGGCGTGTGGCGATCACATTGGAGACAATTTTATACAATATGTTGCATAGTGCAATAGGTCAGAATTTGTCTGGAGTCTGGTTGTTCTCCTCCTTAGGGATGAGGGTGACGAAGGTGGCATTCAAGGATGGAAGCATCCATCTATTAACTCTGGACTCCTCGACTACTTGCCAGACTTCCTCCCTGATTAGATCCCAGAAGTTGTTAAAGAAGTCTGAAGTGAAGCCACCTGGTTCAGGTGCTTTCCCAACTTTCAGCTATCGCATATTTGTCCCCACTTCTTGTAAAGAAATAGGCCTGAGGAGTATTTGATTGTGTTCCTCAGTTACGATCTTAGGAATAATCTTGATGATCTTCTCTATACCTGGCAGCATATGAGTCTCTGTTTCCTAATGCACCCTTTTAAAGTGGGTGAGGATTTCCTTTTCTATATCTTCATGCTTCCCTAGATGTTACCCTTGTCGATTTTGGAGAGTAATGTTGTTGTGCATTCTCCGTTGGATAGTGGTATGGTGGAAGAACTTTGTATTGCGTTCACCCTCTTTAAGCCATCAGATCCTCGATTTTTGTCTCCAAAGAATCTCTGCCTGTCTTTCTCTTTCTGAGATCTGTGTTTGTAGTTGACGTTCTTGTTCTGCTATGGTTTCAGATCTGCCTTCAACTATGATTCTCTGCTGTATTTTTTGCATTTCTTGTTCAAGAGTGTTTTGCGCCTCAAACATATTGCCGAAGGTAAAGCGATTCTACTATTTTATTTTTTCCTTGATATGTTTTAGCTTTTGTTGGAGCTTGTACATTTCTGCACCTTCTGGCGGGGTGAAATTTCTCCATGTCTCTGTTATCAGGTTATGAAAATCGGGGTGATTCATCCAAAAGGATTCAAAGCAAAGGGGCCTATGAACATTGTCTCCTGGTCTTTGCCAGTGAAGCCTAATATGCCAATGGTTCGAGCCAGAGAGTGGCAATATAGAGGCCAAGAGATCCCCACCAAGATGTATTGCGTTATTAGAGATTAGGTATCTGTCTAACCGAGATGCAATTTGGTGGGCATCTGCACACTTGTTGTTCCAAGTATAAACGCCATTGTTTAATTCCATATCTATAAGCCTGTTGTTATGAATGTAGTTTTTGAAGTGCATGCTTTCACAATCCAGCTTGATCCGTCCTCCTCTGTTTTCCTCCAATCTTGTAATCATGTTGAAGTCTCCTCCTATGATCCAAATTGGGTGGGATCTTTCTGAGTTGATCTGAGTTAGGGTGTTGAATGTGTCTACTTTGTTTGTTGCCTCCGAGGGGAAGTAGACAATAGTTAAGTGTCCATGAACATTTGTCCTTGTTAAATAAAACTTGGCCTGAATAAAGTGCTTATTGGCATGTATGTTGGTAAGTGTTATAGCTCTATCATCCCAAATGATGGCTAACCCTCCTGAGGCTCCCATGGCTTCCACCATCACTTCTTTGCTTCCTGGCCACGCTTTGGCAAGGATCTAATCCGATGTTGTGGAATTACACTTGGTCTCGTGCAAGAAGAGAATTTGAGGCTTTTCCTGTTGTAGCATGTTCCTTATTAATCGTCTCTTCCTCGGGCTGTTGAGCGCTTTGATGTTCCATGAGATGAGCTTCATGATTCATGATTGGGAAGGGGTTTATAGTATTTGGTGAGCTCGAAGTATCTTCTAGATTCCACCAGCATCTCCCCTATGCGGATGTTTCTCTGAAGATTGATTTTCCGTCCTCGTTCCTTATTGTCTTTAAAGATATTTCTTCTAGCCCACTCACTACCAGTTTGGATGCCTAATGATCTTTGCTTCTGTGCTCTTGAGAGAATTACTTATAAGTTCTCTAGCTATTGCTCAGGAATTTTGTCATATTCCTTTTTCTTACAAGCCTGTTCAAGTCCCAGTATATCTAGATCTCCGATGTTGAAGCTCTCTGGTTCCTCTTCCATGTGTTGTATTGTTTCTTGCTCTGCCTCTGTATCATCTACAATCATGAGTTGCATCTGAGTGCTATCTACCTCCATACCTTGAGCAGTGCTTTTCTCCATGTTACTGGGAGAGGGCGTTTTGATGTCCGCGGGTTGCTTAGAAGTGAGGGCTTTCTTTGAGCTTGATGGAGGAGAATGGCTGGAAATCTTAGGAATGGCTTCAAGTTGTTTATGATTATCTAAAATATGAACCTCCGGCTGGAGCAGGATTTCAAAGCTATTGCTTGTTGAAGGCAAGGAGGTGCTGGTGACACGATTTTTGACTAAGGTAGAGGGCTTTTTATAAGTCCTTTTGCGATTTGGAACTTTCGTTAATCCATCCGAGTCGGATTTGTCCATTGAAGGGGTGGTCGTGGATTTCATATTGGAGGGACAGTCTCGGAATAAATGGCCCAGGGCATGCCATTTTCGACAGCGGAATGGTAGATGCTCGTAATGTATTCTTTGTAGCCATTCATAATCATCATGGTAGAAGCTTACCGCGTCCAGGAGAGCTTTTCTGAGGTGCATGTATATACATATCCACGCATAAGAGATGTATCGCTTCAGCTTTGTCTCCTCTGCCACTTTGATGAATTTTCCTAAACCATTCCCAATGTCTCGCAAAGAGTCTTCGTCTAAATACTCCAAAAGGAGGGAATAAAGGTGCAACCACACCGGGGCCCAACTCAGATCTTCTTTGTCTGGGTTAAAGTGCTTGATCCATCCTCTTAGGTATAGCCCTGCTACGTTGAAGAAATATGGTCCTCCATATAATACCTTGTTTCGGTCCTCCAGATAATTGAAAATGGTAGTAAAGAAGCCCTTAGGCCCTAAATTGCAGCGTTATGTGCCCTTTTGGCTTCTATTTAGCTGTGATCCAACCGTGCAAAGCTTTCTCCATTGGCCAAAGGCCTATGAACTTTTCTATCAAAGTATGATCCCTCATAAATTGGATTTGAGTGTTAATGTGCTCACTTGGGAGCTCGATTTTGGGTCTGTCAACTGCTACCGACTTGCAGGTGTTTGACGTCACTCGTGGTTCTTCATTTGTGTTGTTATTTGTTGGTGTATTTTCATTTTCTGTTGTTGTATCTTCTGGATGGTCCATCCTAACATTTTCAGTCTGTCGTGGGTTGTTTTCCATATTAGCGGGGGGAGGCATCATGTCCTCCCCCTGAGGGGGTTCCATTGCTTGATAGTTGTTCCTTATTGTGCTATAGCTACCTTATGGTTGAAGGTTAATGGCATAACGACGCAGTCTGTGAAGGTGTGCCAGTTGCAGAGAAGCGTCAAACCCTAAGCCCTCTGCTCTCCATTTTCATTTGAAGTGAAATATCGTATTAAACATGGGTTTGATCTAAAGTGGTCATTGTATTAAATATAAAGTTTTGTCTTAAAATATTTTTTTCTCAAAATGCTTTTGTCTTAAATATAAAGTTGTCTTAAAATAATTTTGTCTTAAATTGTTTTTGTTTTAAAATAATTGTCTTAAATTGTTTTTGTCTTAAAATAATTTTGTCTTAAACTATTTTTGTCTTAAATATAAAATTTTGTCTTTGAATTTTTGTCTTAAACATCTTTTGTCTTAAATATAAAGTTTTGTCTCAAAATATTTTCGTCTTAAATTATTTTTGTCTTAAATATAAAGTTTTGTCTTAAAATATTTTTGTCCCAATCTAGTTTTGTCTTAAAATAATTTTGTCTTAAACTATTTTTGTCTTAAATATAAAATTTTGTCTTAAAATATTTTTGTCTCAACCTATTTTTGTCTTAACATTTATATTTAAGACAAATCAATTGATATTAATTTTTGATGTAAAATAAGTGAAATAAAAAATGAGTTTTTGAGACCAAAAAAAAATGTGTCTCAAAAAAATATCTTATAAATGCCCTTGGTATAGTAATGCGTGTTAGTTGGGAATGACAATGGTAGTCGACACAAAACAAAATATTATTGGTTTGTTTTAAATTTGACACAAAACAAAATATTATAAAAATAGTGTCAAATCATAGCTAGAAATTTGAATGTATAACAGCGCATAAAACGGAATATGGAATCTGATTGGCGATCATGTGTACAAGGTTGAAATCAAAATGGCAGTGAGGAGGAAAACTTAAGATGTATTAATAAAAATGTAGCGCAGTTACGACAAGAAGCATTTGCTTTTTTACTATCGGTCCGTTGATGCGTAAGTATCGAAAGAAATTTTGACGTGTTGTAATTCGGATCAAAACGTGGCCATCGAACAGGCCTTCAACTAACACAGAATTCACAAAATAGATGGGAACCAAAACGGTTATTTCGGTATGTTCGCTGTCATGAAGTGGGCTTTTGGGTTACGATGTGAACTAGGGTTTCCAGTTGACCAGTGGAGCATAGAAGAAGTTTTAATGCTGCACGCGGTCTTGTTCGCGGAAGCCTGACTGCGAGAAAATTGTAATACATTTCGGGTTGGCGTAGCTTCAGCTAGCCTACAATGAAATTTTGAATTGAAGCGAGTGGGGACATTAACGGGGAATTCGATTTGCCCTCGATTGGGACCACCGTCTTATCTTGTAGTCAGGGTTCCATGGGCTACAATTAGGGTTTCATATCAAACTGAGTGTTATTTCCACTTAAACGAGCTGTTAGTGTTTTGATCCATTTTTCAATCTATCGAATAGCAGAATCGAGAGTAGGATCCGTGACTAGGTTAAAAAGATATGGTCGGTAGGTGTCATGCCCTTAGTCGTTTCCACCGTTAGCCCACCGCGTCAAATAGTATCAGAGTGAATACAACAAAATGCAATAGAGATCATAGGTGTATGCAATAGAGATCATAGATGTGTGCACGTAGGGATTCCAAAATCGTCGAAGTTTTGTTGGACACATGTGCCATTCTTAACTTTATGACGATAGGGTTAGAAAAAGAAGTTGGGCTGCAGCGTACACATAAGGATATGGAAGTCAACACAGTGAACTCAAGCACTAAAGTGTCGGGATTGACAACTGATGTGTCAGATTGTTAGGATTCTTTGGACTTCACAGTGATGGAGATGAACGATTTTGACATAATATTGGGGCAGGATTTTGTGAAGCGCAACAAGGAAATTGTTGTCGCATTTTCGATGATATTATGTTGATTAAAGACACAAGGACATGAATTTTGCCTATTCAACAAGAAAGGAGGCAAGTGAAGGTGCAACATGTGTCTGCACTAGGTATGAGTAGCGCGATGCAGGATTTGGATGTTGACATATGCTTCAGTCATCAAGGAGGTTAAGGATGATGATGGAGTGGGGACACTTATTCTAACAGAGATTTCTAATGTTTTGGCCAAATATCCAGATTTGATGCTTGATGAGTTGCCGAAACTACTACCACGAAGACATTCAGTTGACCATAACATTGAGCTAAAGTCGGGGAATTATTGATCAACAAAAGATCCTTATCATTTGTGAGGGTTGGAGTTGGAAAACCTGAAGCGACAAGTGAAGGATTTGGCTTATGCAAGCTTCATACGACCTTCAAGGTCCCTATATGGTGCTCGAGTGTTGTTTCAGAGAAAGAAGGATATGAATAAGTTACATATGTGCTATGATTATTGTGCACTGAATAAGAAGATAATAAAGAATATATATCATTTTCCAGTTTCTGCAGATTTCTTTAATAAGCTTGTGAAAGGTGAAGTGTTTTCAAAGCTTGATTTGAAGCATGGGTATGATCAGGTGTGTATAGTAGACAGTCATGAGAAGAAGACCATGATTGTGATGAGATATGTGAGTTTGGAGTTCCTTGTCTTGCCATTCAGGTTGTGCAACGCTCTTGCCACATTTTGCACATTGATGAATGATGTTTTGCATCCATATTTGGATTCATTTATAGTTGTATACTTGGATGACATGGTGGTGCTTAGTGATAACATGGAGGATCATAAAGAGCACTTGACTTTGGTATTTGACGCATTAACGAAGAATGAGTTGTTCTTGAAGAATTTGAAGTGTATGTTCATAAAGACCGAGATTCTATTCCTAAGACACATAGTGGGTCAAGGTCACATATGAATGTAGTCGAGCAGGGTGCAGGTGATCAAGGGTTGGGTTGAACCAAAGAATGTCCATGATATGGGAGTAATCTTGGAGATGACCAACTACCACTGGAAGTTGGTAAAGGGATATTCCAAGGTGATTGTGCCACTCAGAGACCTCTTGAAGAAAGATAAGCGATGGAATTGGATGGAGAGATGTCGTGCAACATTTGAGGATATGAATAAGAGGATGGTTACAACACCGATAATGAGGCTACTTGACTTTCAAAGACAATCTGAGGTGCAATGTTTGTGATTTTGTGATTGGGGGAGTGCTCATGTAGGATTGACATATTATAGCATATGAGAGTTGGAAGTTGTAGGATAGAGAGTTAAGGTATTTGAATCATGAGAAAGAGCTTACTGTGATTAGCCATCGTTTACAGGTCTAGAGACATTGCTTGATTAGGAAGCCATTTGTTGTCAAGACTAATAACGTAACAATGAGTTATTTTGCATCCCAACCAAAGTTGTCGGCAAAGCAGGCTCATTGGCAGGACATCTTGTTAGAGTTTGCCATGACTATTGGGTACATGTTGCGTAGACTCAATGCAGTTGTAGATGCCATCAACGGGAAGGGACTTTTATCCACATTGAGGAGGGAGAAGCTTGTGTTGAATGAAGTAGGAGCCGACTTCATATGACCGATGAGATGCAGAGTATACTATGTGCTAGTGTGGAGACAAATATTTAGGTGAATGGAATTCTGAAGCATCTGAAGGAGGGGAAGACTAGGAAGTATTTCCTACAACATGGACTCTTTTTCTATGGGAACTTACTCTACATTCCAAAGACATCTCGACTTAGGAGACACCTCTTGAAGGAGTGCCATGTTTTTGCATAGGTTGGCCACCCAAGGCAACGTCGCTCTTTAGCGTTACTGGAGAGAAGATACTTTTGGGAGAAGCTAAGGGAAGATGTGGAGGAGTATGTACACATGTGCATCATTTGTGAGCAGGAAAAATCCGATAACCACAAATAGGGAGGATTGTTGCAGCCTTTACCGATTTTGGATAGACTTTGGATGAGTGTTTCAATGGACTTCATCACTTAGTTACTCCATGTACAAGGGTATAACAAGATTATGGTCGTTGTGGATCATTTTTCCAAGTAAGCCATCTTCATTTTAGCAAATATGCTATGTAGGGCCAAGAATATTATTGAGCTATTCTTGAAGGATATTGTGAAGTAATGGGGAATGCCTTTGAGTATCATGTCGGACTAAGATCTGTGTTTTAGTGGCAGATTTTGGACCTATTTGTTCAAGTTGGTTGGGACATATTTCTTGTAGAGTTCGAGATACCATCCAAAGACAGATGGGTAAACTAAATGGATTAATTCACTGTTGGAGGACTACTTCAGAACTAGAACTATTGGATGTGGGTCAAATTAGCTATAACTTGTAGAAGAGTTCTGCAATCAGGTATAGTCCATTTAAGTTGGTTAATGGACAAATTCCAGTTGGTCCACACATGATGTTACCAAGATGATTTTTTAGGAGTCCACATGCGAAGAGATTCTTAAATGCGTGGGAGGAGTCTTTGGAGTTAGCACGGGTGTACTTGCATGATCCAGTAGGGAGAATGAAGAAATAGACAGATAAGGATAGATGGGACGTACATTTTGATGTTGGGGATATGGTTTTTAGAGGATCACAAGGGATCAGTTTCAGCCACCAAAATCGAATGTGATATCTTTAACGAGGAAGTATGAATGGCCATTGAGGGTGAAGGAGCGGGTTGGGGAAGTTGCTTACGACTTGGAGCTTCCGAGACACATGTGTTCAAAACATCTTGTGTTCCATATGAGTCAACTAAAGAGATGTAGACTTGAAGCACATCATCTTGAGAGGACAACACTACCAATAAAATTTTTGTATAGCCTAGGGTGGCTAAGGGAGTAACTATATCTTATATTAGTTAAGCAGGTCTCGATGATTCTACCAACACGATTTCCCTCCTATGTCTGGGAAAAAAAGTTAATAACTAGCAAGTCGGGGGTTCGAATTTGAGTGTAAGGGAAATAAAAACCACTAGGCCAAAGCAAACTTGAACTGATACAGTGATTAGACAAACATCAAAGTATGATTGACATTCGTTAGCATTCTTGAAGGATCAGTTACCATCAAAGATATATCATTAAAGAAGGGTATGATATGTTAGTAAAATTGCTACCACGCCCTACACAAAATAGGTTATGGAGGGAAATATGGAATATGAATGAAATCCATAAAGTTAATACCTTCCTTTGGGCATTGGTTCATGGAAAAATCATGACAGATGAGAATATTAAAAAAAGGACAATCCAAGGTCCATCAAGAATTGTCTTTTCTAAGACTACAGAAGAAAGAACCCCTCATATATTATCGTATTATCCATTTTCCTTGGTTCTTTCTAAGGAAGCAGTTCCAAAGGTAATTCACATTGAAATAATGCTAGAAATTTTAGTTGATATGTTTGAAAATAGGAGAAATAAATTTCCTTGGCCAAGAAAAGCCAATTCTTTATCATCTTGATGTTCAAAATTCCTCCGAAAATATATTTGTTGGTATGTTTGGCTTCCCTAAAGAAACAACTTTTAAAGAGATGAGTTGAATCCCAACTTGGTGGAATGTAAAGAAAGATGTCTCTTATTTTAGCTTGTAACAACTCGTGGTTATAACAAGTTTGAGTTAAACTACTTATCCCTATTTGAAAAGGATTGGATCAAAGTAGGAACAACCCTAGGCACACCCCCATATCATGGATCCATATCATTTCCAAAAATGACGAATGTGTAAAGAACAAGATTCTCTATTTTTTATGGAGCCTCGAAAGGAAATCTAGGGGTGGAAGGAGTGGGAAGGTTTATCGTTTTCCCTAATGAATAAAGAGGTGAAATTTTCTTTGGGATTGGGTACCTCAACCAATACCCAAGCTAAATATTTACTACTAATGCAAGGATTGGAATTGGGCATAACAAGAGAAATTCAAAACTCAATCGTATTTGGTTATTCAATGATCATGATTCGACAGGTGCAAAAAAATTCGGGTAACTCTACTCGTACCCTTCATGCCATCTTGCAAAGGATTGCATTGCAAATTCAACATTTTGAACACATAGAATCTTATCATGTGTATAGACATCTAACCTTAGAGGCCTAAAATCTGCTAAATAAAGGAACGATAACGAGACAAGGATTAATGGAGAAAAATCAAAGCATAATAATTTATTCTCTAATAACATGAGGACTATGGAAAACTATCCTCTCTACAAAAATGAAGCCATCAACTACTACAACTAAGGGAATTGTTCAAAGAATAATATGTGGTAAGATAAATTCATCCCACCATTAAGTGACTTGATGACGGTATTGTGTTGGGCATTTATGAGAAAGGAATGTCGGCTGATTTGTGGTACCAAATCAATGATTTTATAGAGTATCATAGGTATAATGGCATTAACACTTAGCACATCAATGCAATATAGAGAACATGCAAGTGGATGCAAGTTCAAACATTAACATCAGAAAATGTTGAGATATTAATCTCATTGTTAGATAGTTGTTAGTTAGGTGTCATCAAATTTGATTCTATTGTCCGCTAAGTGTCATAGATAATTCAAATTTACTTGAGTTATACTCCATAGGTGTCGAGTTTCACTTCTATCATTTATTGTTGATGTTTACAATGTAATCTATCTAGTCATTCAAAATATGGAGAAGAACAATCTTTCCTCCACATTTTGGTTTCATTATTTGTCATGGTATCAAAGCTTAGACTGCATAAGACTCTTTGAGAGAGTAGAAAAGATAGAGTGAGGTTGCATTAGACTCCTTGAGAGAAACATTTCATATGTGTGTATTCACAAGAAGAGAGCAGAGATAGTAGCGAAGTGAAGACGCTGTGAAACACCTCCTACTGCAAAAAGAAAGGTTGTTTCGAAGTCATTAAAGGGAATATCTATATTTGAATTTGTGAGAATAACGATGTCCAAAGGTCAAACAAGAGTTTATTAACGCTCACCTAAAGCACAAGAGGAGTGAGAGCATTGCTAACACAAAACAACTAGATGAGAGCTTGCATTAGTCAACTTTCCTTACACATATTATGGCCTAATGCTCCATGGTAATGATGAATAGTGCATTATACTAATTTACGACAAATGTACTAGACAAAATGCTCCAATTTTGATTCTTTATTCAAAAGTCAATCTTCATTATTTTGAGAAAGGTACTCGTGACTCATTTCAAATTATGTTTATATGCTTAATGGTTTTTTTTTAAACCATATTATTTAAAAAAAGGAGGGTGGCCTTGTTATATTTTAATTAAAAAGGAGTATTAAAAAGAGGTTTTATTATATTTTAATTTTTTATTTTAAATAAACACCTAGCAACAAAAAATATTTTTTTA
>APFE031151378.1:43031-90310 GCA_000404065.3 Pinus taeda
CTAGCAACAAAAAATATTTTTTTAAAGGATTTTTTGAATAAAAACTTGGAAAGGAAAAGGAATTTTTTTAAAGAAAAGTTTCAAAAGGAGATTTAAAAGAAAAGGCACACATTTTGCATTCAACGAAATGGCTTCCTCCAATGATTTGCCACAGACCTAGACTGTGTTTGGCAAAAATTATGATTTTTGTTTTGAAGAATGAAGACGTTTCTGGAAGCCGAAGAGCATTGGGATACACTTCAGACTCCCTATGTAGAGATGACTCAAGAAGCATTGGAGGCCATGATTAATAATTAGAGGAATGCAGTGATTGAACTCATAATGAAAGAATAGAGATCCAAGTGTTGGATTCAAAACTCAATCGATGACTCTATTTTCAACAAGATAATTGGAACATCGACAACACATGAAGCTTGGCAAATGTTGAAAGTTATCTATCAAGGTAATGATACAGTGAAGAAAGTGAAATTACAGATTTTGAGATCAGAGTTTGAAACCCTAAAGATGACTGACACAGAAAATGTGGATCAGTTCATGACTAGAGTCGTGAGACTAGTCAAACAGATCAAGCTCATAAGTGAAACCATTTCAGATGAGAAAATTTTGTAGAAAGTCGTTCGAAGTCTGCCCAATAAATATGACATCATTGTAACATCCATTTTGGAATCCAAATACTTTACAACTTTCTCAGTGGAAGAGTTGACTCGATCACTTTTAGCACGTGAAACAAGACTTAGTTTGATATAAGATTCCATGGAAAAAGCTTTCAAAGCACAAATTACTTTTGGTAGAGGCAAAGGGAGATGATATAGAGGCGACAACTACTGAGTCAGAGGCCGAAGCACACGAAGATTAGAACATCATCATGCAGCAGAGTAGTGGAGACCTCCACAAAATAAAACTCAAAGAAGCAAACCATGGAGCAAATATAATGTCTAGTGTTATTACTGTAAGAAATTTGGGCATCATGAACATGAATTCAAAAAGAAACAGTGAGATCAGCACAAGGGAAATTCCCATCTCTCTAACAATGAAGGAGAATCCTCCAAAACAATGTTTCTTTCATGGAATCTTTCTTAAGACACTCACAACAAGGATCTTTGGTTGTTGGATAGTGGTTGTAGCAATCATTTGACATGTTAACAAAAATCTGCTTTCTTATCTTGATGCTTCAATAACATCATAAATTACTCTTGGAGATTGTTCTTGGATTAAATATGAAGGAAAAGGTATTGTTCCTATTCTTACTAAACAGAATCAGTAGAAATACATTCCTGATGTTTATTATGTTCCAAACCTGAAGCATGACGTCATTAGTGTAGGACAATTGATGGAACATGGTTATGATGTAATATATGGAACACATGTTATATCTATAAAAAACCTCCCAATAGAAGACTGATAGCAAAGGCTGAAAAAACCAAGAATTGGATGTTTCCTTTGACTCTTAGAAGTCGAAATATCTAACAGTATTTTGTACACAATGTGTCAAGAATAGACGAGTCTCAGCTATGGAATTCTAGATATGGCCACCTACCATTCAAAAGTCTTAGTCAACTTTAGAAATAGTCAATTGTCATTGGTCTCCTAATTATGAATGAAAAATATTTTAATTGTAAATTTTGTGTTATGTCCAAGCATAAAAGAGACAACCTTCCCACATCTTCCTCTAGAAAAAAAGAGCCTTTAGAGATTGTCCATACAAATATATGTGGCCCAATGCAGATAGAGTCTATTGGTGGTAGTCTTTATTTTATGACATTCATTGATGATTATAGCAGGAATACATAAGTGTATTTTCTCAAAAACAAATAAGATACATTCTCAAGGTCCAAAGAATTCAAAGCAGAAGAAGACAAGCAGAGTAGAAAGCCTTTGAAATTACTCAGATCTCACAGAGGAGGAGAGTACAACTCCAACCTCTTCAAAGCATTTTGTCAAAAACAGGGAATCATAATGCCGAACATGATAAGATATACTCCATAGGAGAATGGAGTATTAGAAAGGAAAAATCAGTCAATCATGAACATGGCTAGATGTTTGCTTCGTGAGAAGAAGTTGTCAAACAATTAGTGGGGTGAATCAGTTTTGACAGTAGTGTATGTTCTTAATAGATCTCCAACAAACACTCTCCAAGATAAACTACCTCAAGAATCATGTGATGGTAAAATGGTAAATGTGTCTCACTTTAGAATTTTTGGATGAGTAGCATTTTCACATGTTCCTCAGAAGCAAAGAAAGAAACTTGATGATAGGAGTGAAAGATGTATTTTCATAGGATATAGTGAGTAGTGGAAGGCCTACACACTTTACAATATAGTTATAAAGAAGTTTGTTTTAAGAAGAGATATAAATTGTTTTGAAAATAATTCTTGGTCTGATCATATTGAGGAAGCTTCAAATGAGTCCTTTTATCCACCACAACAACCACCATTGTAGGTTGAAGAAGAACCATACCATTCTGAAAATGGTAAATCTTCAAGCAGAAATCCTCTAGTGATTCAACATCTTTAGAAGACAATTAGAAAACAAGAAGAATTAGAGAAATATACGAGTAGGATAATGAGTTTGACCAACATAATATGTTTGCATTTCTTTCATATCAACCAACTCGTTTTCAAGAAGAAGTTAAATAAAAGCATTGGGTAGATGCAATAAACCAAGAAATTATTGCCATAGAGAAGAATGAAACTTGGGGATTAGCTCATATCCCAAGACCCAAAACCATAATTGCTGTAAAATGGGTATATAAGACCAAGCATAATGAAAAAAGAGAAACTCAGAAACATAAGGCAAGGCAAGTTGCCAAAGGATTCTTACAACAGTTTGGTGTCGACTATGGTGAAACCTTTTCTCCAGTAGCAAGGTTAGACACTGTTAGAACCATTTTTTCCAACAAATCAACACAATTGGAAAGTCTATCAACTTGATGTAAAATATGCTTTCCTAAATGTTATATTGCCGGAAGAAGTTGATGTAGAGAAACCTCATGTTTTTGAAGTTCGAGGATAGGAACATAAGGGATACAGATTCAAGAAACCTTTCTATGGTTTGAAACAAGCTCCAAGAACTTGTTACACTCACATTGACACCTATCTCATCAAAAGTGGTTTTTGCATAAGCAATCATGGCTAACTTTGTATACCAAAATGCATCAATGTAAAATTCTTATTATATGCCTCTATGTAGATGATCTTATTTATACAGGAAATATGATGTTAAACGATGTCAAAGAAGCAATGTGAACAAAGTTTGATATGATAGATCTAGCAGTCATGAAATACTTCTTAGGCATTGAAATTCATCAATATGCTAATGGAATTTTTGTAGGTCAACAAAAATAAGCCAATGATATCATCAAAAGGTTCAGAATGATGAATTGCAAACCTGAAGATACACCAATTGCTCAAGGCACAAAAGTGAGCAAAGAAGATGTAGCACCAAGAGTTGATTCCACACTATATAAAAGTCTAGTAGGTAGCTTGTTATATCTCACTTCAACTAGACCTAATATTATGTTTGAAGCAAGTTTAGTCTCTAGGTTTATGTAGTCACCTAAGATTTCTCATTGGAAGGTCGCAAAAAGAATTTTAAGGTATATTGTAGGGACAATGGACTAGGCTTTGTTCTATACACATTCTGAAAATTGTTCACTTTAGGTCATACAAACAACGACTATGATCGCAAAAGCACCTTATGGTATGCTTTTCATCTTGGAATCAATCTAATTAATCTCATGGGCATCCAAGAAACGATCAATTGTTCCAATATCTTCCATAGGCAGAATATGTAGCAACAAATTCAACAACATGTCGAGTTGTGTGGTAGATAATATTATTGAAATATAGTTCAAATATATAGAAGGAGACAACTCCAATCTAGTGTGACATTAGTTCAGCTATTTCTTTATCGAAAAATAATGTTTTCCACAAAAAGAGCAAGCACATTTCCACTAGTTTTCATTTCATGTGTGAGCTTGTCAATGATGGGGACATCTTACTTTCGTTTTTGGTTCCAAAGATCAACTCTCATATATTTTCACAAAGCCATTGGGCAAGAATGTATTTGAATTTCAGAGAGAACAACTAGGCATTGTAAGTGTCTCTATATGTAACAATTGCGATTAGGAGGGGATGTTGAGATATTAATGTCGCTAACAAATAGTTGTTGGTTAGGTGTAATCACATTTGATTCTATTGTCTGCTAAGTGTCGTAGACAATTTAGTTTTACTTGAGTTCTACTCTATAAGTGTCGAGTTTTACTTCAGTCATTTATTATTGATGTTTACAATGTAATCTATTTAGTCATTTAGAATATTAAGAAGAACAATCTCTACTCCACTTGTCAATTTCATTCTTTGTCAGAAAAATGGTGAATACATGTGCTCAATAGATTTTATCATTCCATAATGACTTTAATTTCTCCCTATCTTCCAATTTCTTATCATTCTCCATATCCCTATCTCCCAATGGATGGGATGTTAGTGACGGGGCAGTTTATACTTGTCGCCATGTTAGTGACGGGGTCAGTTTATACTTTTCGCCATAACCCATTATAGGCATAGAAATAGTCTACGGCTACAAGTGACGGATCGAAAGACAAGGAGATTCACAATAATTGGCATGATTTGACGTGAGGCATGACATCTAGGATACTAAGATTACTTCTTTCAAATAAGTCCAAGACAAAATGAACCAGCTTATGGAACGACTATTGGAGGTAGAGGAAGATTTGTTGAAAGCTACAAAAGAAAGGAACAATTTAGAGGAAAAGGAGAAATATATGCATGTGGCAATCATGGATTATAAATTCTTACTAATGCAAAATAATTATAAAAAATACACTTAGAACTACTAACTAAATTAGTTTCCATGGACATAAGATTTGCAAAAGTGGAAGAAAATCTCAACAGAGGAGCAAAGGATACCCTAATAGAGTGAGAAACTAGTGAGAAACCAAAAAAGGATACCTAATAGAGTGAGAAACTAGTGAGAAACCAAAAAAGAATGGAATCAAAAAAAAGGAGCAAAAGATACCCTAATAGAGTTAGAGACTAGTGAGAAACTAAAAAAGAAAGGAATCAAAAGAAAAGTAGATCGGGAGTAATAGAGTTAGAGACTAGTGAGAAACAAAAAAAGAAAGGAATCAAAAGAAAAGTAGATCGGGAGCACCAGGTTAGGGATGTTGAAGTTGAGCACCAGTCATAAATTACTGAGACGCTTTTCAATTTTGTGATGTTTTACAAATATAAATCGGTGTTAACAGTTTTCTATAAAGATTAGGGTAGACATCAGTTTAGAAGAACTAACAATAAATGTCGTATGCATAGTAAAAAATGGTGAAAACAATATCACTTTAATAACCCCATACCAAAACCCTAGCCTTAACGAAAAAGAATGCTTTCACATGATAAAAAAACCATTACATTACAGGTAATATATAAATTCTTATATTAAAACTCTAATATTAAAAGACGTTTTCAGATAATACGAAGATATTGTACTGCAGCTTAAGAAATACTTCAGGTAATTCAGATCAAAGCTGTAAATAAAAGATATGTTATTGCTATCAAAACTGTAAGTAAAAACTATGCTATTGAGTTCAGTAGAGGCAGGAAAATAACCGGAAGCTCAGAAGTTGCTCGTAACACCATTCTAAGATCGCGTACTATGTTGACACCCATCAATGAGCTTCCACTGAGTTGCATTTCCCTGCCCTTGGACAAGAAACCAGTTTGCCTCTTTTTTGGCAGCACACGATCATCTCCATGGCTGCGATTCGATTCGCGCATCTTGCTCTTTTTGGCAGAACACGATCATCTCCATGGCTGCGATTTGATTCGAAGATGTGGAAGTTTACTGTTCGAGATGTAGGCCTGATCATCCACATGTCAACGACCGCAGAGCTATTGCTTGATGTGGAGAGCCGTTGTTCGGTTACCAACGAATTTACGGTAGGTCTGGGTTCGGACAGTGTTAGTTTGCCCTTCGCTACTAAATTGAAAATACCCTCGGCTTTACCGGCCGAATCTACAGGCGAGTGAGGCACCTTGATCTTTTGAAAACCAGTGGTATGGCTGAACGATAGTGTGTTCTCACTGGTGGCGCACTTTACCAACGAGGGGCTTATCTGTTCATGGCACTGCACCGCGTCCTCCACATGGCAGAGGTTATTCTTCATAAGCGACCTGCTGCTGCTGCGCCCTACAATGAGCAGGAACGAGATCATAATCAGGAGAGCCATTGTAGGGTTCTTCATCGTTAGGAGAGCTCAGCTCGAAGCTCTCTTAACACAAACGATATGATATCAGAGCGAAGCCCTCTTAACACAAACGATATGATATCAAAGGATATGGTATCAGATCGAAGCTCTCTTAACACAAACGATATGATATCTATTGGACTGGCAAGAAAACACAATGTCAGTCGGTATGGGAAAGCGATAACTCTGATAATTGGAAGATCTCTACAAGAAAATATGCGATGGAGGGCACTGTAGATTGTTATGTTTCCTCGAAATTGCCGCAAACTGCGACGGGTGGAGAGGGCCCGGACGGGGCAGGTCTACTGTGCCCTCAATCGTTTTCCTAGCTTTGAATAAATTCCAATGGCTGCACGAAAGTATTGACCCGCCCGTAAACTTTTCAATACTTTGGGTAATACGTGTGTGTTTGCAAAACCCGCAACGTTGGGAGCGGTAGCGATATTCGATACAAGCCCTGGAATTCGACGTTTTACAGAATGTTTTTTTAGATTTTCTTACGTTTTATATTTTCTGACGTAATTGACTGTAAAAAAGAATTTCTAAACGTCAAAAGTGACGGATAAAACGAAAACGAACCTGTCACGGTAGGTTCAAAAATTTTTGGCATGAGAAGATTGACCGTACTTTTTATATAAATGAATATTTTTTATTAAATAAATAGTTTATGAATGGGTACGTGATCACTATTCTAAACATAAGGACTTGTATAATCAGATATTTTTCTTTAATTTTGATGATTTCCTTATTATCGGATAATTGTTTCAACATGGTTCCTTGTAACATTTCAACCTGGAACTTTGTAACAAGCAACTTGCTGTTCATTTCAATTTCACATCATTTCAATTTTACTAATAAATTCAATTTCACATCATTTGTGCGATTTTTTATTTGTTAGCTTATTTTGCATATATATGCTGAGAATTTTTATCGCATTAAACAAAAACATTAATTTTAATATGTTTACCCATGGTGTCATTTGAAAATACATTTTGGTAGAACTTTAAAGCACAGGCTTGCTTCAAAGTAAACTATTGAGGAATTGTAACATAGCGTGGAAAAGAATAGGCCACCGATTTTACTTTTCAATTCAATTTCATTATGAACGTTACAACTTTTTTTCATTGATTTGATTCGCACCATTGACTTGAATATTAAAGAAAAAAATCTTATCAACACATCCTGTAGATTGATGGTGGCCGATACTTCTAAGACATGGTCAGAATGACACAGTCTGCCCACACAAGCAGCTGGGGACCTCAAGTCAAGGTCTGCGGCCCCACCCACAAGGCAGCAGGGGGTTGTTCTGGCCGGACCTATGTTGGGAATTTGAAAGGTCGTGCCGGTAGCAGTGATTTAAAATCTTATAACATTAATTTCACTATTTTATCAATTCGTTGTCAATATCACTATATTTAATTTAGTGTGTGATGGATCAATATTGAGTTGAGCTGAATAAAAGATATGTGAAGTAAAATAAATGGAGAAATTTAAGTATTATATGATTTGGAATTTTTCGTTATTGATCTTTTATAAGTTTTAACGAGCTATTTAATAAATTTCAATGTTAAATGTTGATTGAAATGTATCTAGATTAATAATCTAGATGTTTTTTGTGTTTTTGATGTGAAGAATACCTTTTATAATGTCAAGCAAGAAAAGTATTAGCATGAGAGGGAAGTGAACTAAACTAAAAGAGATAAACCTAAAATGAACATAAATAACTTATGATATAAAAAATATTGAGATAAAATGACTTACTATGCTATTCCGAGTTTATATACTAAATCATTCACAAGAAAAATGACACAATAAATATATATTAGTACTCAACATTTAAGTGGTACAACCATGTCGATGTTTCAAGGAAACATCTATGTGCAAGGAAAATATAATTTTATTCGAGAAATATTAGACACAACCACTTCTTCTGTCATAATCATCACACAACATTACAATAGTTTTAGTAGCTATCTTTTCATTCATAAACTACCTCTGTTAGAATAATTGCAGTATATTTATATCGGTAAATTAGTTTTACATTTTCTTTTAAAACATTTTTGTTATATTCTAAAAATATCCACCTTGACAACAATTTTCTTAATGCCTAATTTTTGTTATCTTTTTTGCAAGTCAAGGGAATGAAGACACAACTGTAGCTTGTTTGTCGACATTGGTTTCATAAATATGTCTTCACAATTTTCTCAAGTGTGGACATTTATAAGATGAACTCCACCTCCATCAGTGAAATGTTTTACAAAATGGTACTTTATGTCAAGCTAGGAGGTAACTCCTCAAAAAAAAATTGGTTTCTTAATTAAGGCTACTCATGGTTATATGCAAGCATGGAGAGACTCTTGGGCTTCACCTCCCATTGTCTCTTCATTTTCTTATTCTTCATTATTTTCTATTTACATTATTTACAAGTGTTCACCCAATCACAATGATTACCTATCAATATCCCCCACCTTAATCTGAAGGGATTTTGGTGAGTCCAAGCATCGTTATGAATCTTTCAAATTATTCTCTTCCAAGAATTTTGGTGAAGATGTCTGCAATCTACTCATTAGTGGAACAATGGCATGTATGGATTGTCTTGGCCTTAACATGATATCGAAATAGATGGTATTTTGTATTGATGTGCTTCCTTCAATCATGGAAATTTTGGTTCTTGACTTACTTTATTGCAAAAGTGTTTCCAATTATGAGTGGAGTTGAATTTACTTGTTTTACCTCCAAATCTTCCATCATTTTCCTGAGCCACACAATTTCTTTTGTTCCCTCAGCAGCTGCCACATATTCTTCTCCATTGTGGAATCTGCTAGAACTCATTGTTTGTGTGATCTCTAGGTGACATCACCTAATCCAACACACATCGCATAAGCTGAAGTAGATACCCTAGCTTCTTTGTCTACATTAAAATCTACATCAGAATATCCAATCAAGCTGAAGTCAGCCATCTGTGTATACTTGAGTCCAAAGTCTTGGGTTCCCTTCAAGTGCTTTAGAACTCTTTTTTCAATAGACGAGTGTCCCTCATGATCCTTTTGCATAAACCCAGAGAGGTTTCCAACAGCGAATGAAATATTCGGTGTGGTAGTATTCAGGTAGTTGAGGCTTCCTACAAGTTGTCTATACCTTGTTGAATCGTCAAATTCTTTTCCTTCAATGGATGTGAGTTTTAAGTTATATTCCATTGGAGTAGTCAAAGGATTGCACTCAACCATGCCAAACCTGTTTAACAGTTCTCTAATGTATTTCTTTTAAGAGAGGAATACATACTTTAGTTGTTCAGTTACTTCAATACTAAGATAGTAGTGATCATATCCCAAGTCATTCATTTCAAAAACTTTCCTCAAATCCTTATTTATGGATGCAATGTAGCTCTCATTGTTCCATGTCATCAAAATATCATCTACATATACCACAAGATATAAAACTATCCAACTTTCTTGACAAAAAAAGTTGCATCATCAATATCATAATGTTTGAAGTTGAGTTTGAGAAGATGCTCAATTAACTTTTCATACCAAGCTCACAGTGCTTGCTTGAGGCCATATAGGGATTTCACAAGTTCGCATAATTTATGTTAATGTCCCTTCAAAACAAATCCCTCTAGTTGTGACATAAGAACACCTTATTTTGAATCTCTATTCATGAAAGCAATTTTTACATCCATTTAATGGACTTTCAAATCGTTTTCAGCTGCCAAGGCAAAGAGTGTTTGAATGTTAGCCCATTTTTCTGTGGGCGCAAAAGTCTCCTCATAATCAAACCCTTCCTTCTGTGAAAAACCTTTTCCCATAAGCCCTGCATTATACTTGTCAAGTGAGCCATGAGCTTTATACTTGTTCTTGTAGACCCACTTGCAACCAATTTGTTTCGTTCCCAATGGAGGATCAACTAACTTCCAAGTTCCTTTATTTATCAAGCCATCATACTCATTTTTCATTGCTTCTTTCCACTCGCCATGAGAGGCGGATTATTTAAAGGAAGTTCGCTCAAAATATATAAACAAATTCAGTTCACAATCATTAAAAACATCCATATCAACAAGTGAATCAGAATCATCTACATCACCTCCATTTTGCGTGGTCGAATTTCTTGTTTGTGTCTTTCAAACACCATCACGATGAACACTTTCAAGTGTCTTTGTCATCCATTCTGGGGGACCTTTCTAACATGGTCTAGGTTGCTTAATTGATTGAGTTGGGACTAAATCAAGATTAAGTTTCCCAATTCTGTCAATCACATCACCAAAAGTATCATCAGTGGTTGGAGTTTAACATGGGGGAGAGAGTGATTCATTAGAAGATTCCACATATTTATCCACTATAGGAATCCCCTCTTCAAGATGTGGAATCTTATTATGGAATTCTACGAATTATTTTGCATGTCAAAATCTATCCAAGTGATGAAGTTGCCACTCAACAAGATTGTGAGCTTTGGAATATTATTACATATCTAGATACAACAAACTTATTATTAACTTCATCATAGAGAAAGTATGCTTTGGAGGTACTTTAATACCCCAAGAAGAAACACTTACAAATCCTTCCACCAAGTTTTTATCTTTGTACCTTTGCTATTAAGGCATAATAGGTGGAACAAAAGACCCTCAGATTCTTTACCAAAGGAATGTGGCCATACCACATCTCGTAAGGAATCTTGTTTCTAATAGCATTAGATGGACATCTATTCTTTACATATAGAACACACAGAATTGTACCATGAGAAAAAATTAGTTTTACATTCTTGAAAAACATCATGTAATGTACCATACTTAATATTGTCTTATTCATTCTTTCAGATACTCCATTCTGTTGTGGATTATAGGGAATAGTGATTTCATGTTTGATCCCATACTGGCGAAAATATTTTCAAATTCATTTGAAGTGTATTTTTTTCCATTATCAATGCAAATAGAACAAATATGAGATTCTGCATAATTTTCAATGCATGTATGAAAGTTCTTGAATGTTTTAAAAGCATTAGATTTGTTCTTCAATAAATAAACCCAACACATTCTGGTGTAGTGATCAATAAATTTCATCATCTATTTATTTCCATTTCTGGAAGGAACAAGCATTGGACACATAAATTTGAATGAATGAGTTCAAGTTTTCTATGTCCTCTTGAACGTGAACCATGCAAAGATTGTTTGCCATGCTTTCTTAGAATAAAAGAATCATGTTGCTTGGGCTTCCTATAAATTTTAAGCAAACAAGTAAAACCATTTTTATTTAATAAGCGAAGACTGTCAAAGTTGAAGTGTTCGAATCTAACATGCCATAAAAGACTTGATGGAAATGTACCTTCATCATAATGAGAATTGTATGAGAAATTTTGTGAACAATAAGAGGTACCTTGCAACTTCAAAATTCTCTCTTCTTCTATCGTCGTCATGACAAGTGAGTGATTTGATGCTTTTCTCACCTTGACCTTGCCATCAAACATATGAATCGAGTATCATTGCTGGCAGATGTGGACCAAGGAGAACAATTTTCTCCTTAGTTTTGGGAGATACAAAACATCATGGAGAGGAAAGTTTGGAAGAGCAGGCAATTTGAGCATGATTGTGCCAAGCCGTAATGGCTTGAGTTTTGATTTGTCTACAAAGTATACTGTTCCATCAACATTGTTAGTAAATTCTTCAAAAAAATCTCTTCTAAAATTCATGTGCTAAGTTTCTCCTGAAGAAAGAAACCAATCATTTTTCCATGAAGCAAGTGAAACATTAAACACTCTTCATTTACTCTAATATTACAATGTGCCACAACATAGTGAGAGGATTCAAGTGCTTTACCTTTCTCTTTGCCATTTGTTTTCCATTTGGCTTGATTTATTTCTTGCTCAATTTTTTCCCAAGGCAACTTGCATGTGGATGCATCATGTGGTCCATCTCTATTGCAACATATGTAATGAAGATTAGTTTTTTCTCCTTAAGAATGTTTGCCCCCCCTACATCTAAAATTTCTTCTTCCTCTTCTTCTTCGACCACCTCTTCCTCTCAAATAATCTTGAGCATGATTCTTCTCTCTAGGGCAATACACACAACTTCTTTAAAAGTCTAAGGAGTCATCTTCTTCCCAAAAGCTTTATCTCTCTTAGCAAATTTCTTCACAAAGGAATCAAAGGTAATTTCATTGAGCTTTCCATTTGATTGCAATGACTCAAGATAATTTGAATAAGTGGGATAAAGTGCCTTGACAAAATCTATCAGAGGAATGTCTAGCTCAACATTAGTGACTTTGACATCATACATAATAGATCTTATGTATTATGCTAAAGTAAGAGGATCATCATTATGAAATTCAAGATTGAACAATTTAATCATCAATTGGACAAATTCAAGTTCAAGGTGTGAGTCATACAGTTCCTTCAACTGTAAGGCTTCAAAATCATTTAAAAATGGTGAAATATGGCAACTCAGCTCTTCATTTATAGATGATGCAGTCAAGGCATATGCCTTCCTATTGTTATTTTCCCTAATGGTGAACTCGTTTTTTGAAGTGGTATTTTGAGGTGCATTGTCTCCTACACCTTCACAAACACCTTTCCACAACTCATTCAAAATGAGTTTGTTTGATCTTCTTAGACCACTCAAGATAGTTATCCTTGCCAATGAGAACCACTACAACTATAGATATTAATGAATTCATTTTAAGTATGTGTATTGTGAGAAAAAACAAATACTCTAATGCTAATAGACTCTAAGAAATTGAGCCTTTGTTGGTAATGTGTAAAAAATAATGCACTATGATATATGAAAACAAAGGTATTATTTGGGTGAGGGTATATTTGAAATATGTGTTGGTGAAGGTTATATGAAGGGAGGGCTTATATGGGGAGGGGTTATATAGGTGAAGGGCCCAATGAAGGTGAGGAGATCAACAAAATGTGATATGTTTGTTACTTAGTCAAACATGATCATCCGATGTTGCATGGAAGATGATTACAGACATAAATTTACATAATAATATACCAGAAATTCATTCATTCATACTGATACTATATTCCAATGGAACCAAAGAGCCTGAGCATATCATAGGTGATGAGCATGGTAGCCCATCCAATGAGAAGAACTCTTACACAGGCTCTCATAATGCCAAGGGATTTACCAACATAGGCCCCCACGATTCCAAATCATGCGAGCGTCACAGAGGATGTGCCCACCAGTCGGATATACAGTGGAGGGACGAGGTGTTATAATGGAAAAAAACCAACATAGGAGGACTCGTTATGGCAAGTTGACAGTGAGGATATATGAAATGGCAACAACATTTTATATTATGAGAGGAGGCGGTGTGGTATATATGACAGAGGCCACGAATCGACAATGTTCATTAAACATAGTGATATGGGTGTTTAGTAAAAAAAGACGCAATGTAAATAAACTGTGAGTGGGAGTGGGAGCAGATAAGTATGGACAGCGTGACAGAGGGAGGTGGCAGTTTATAGTAATGTGTTACATAGGAAGTTAGATATGTATGCATTTGTAGTAGATATGTATGCAGTGGGCATGCCAAGGAGGTAATATAGTGCAGAGGGTTAAGGTATTATAGTGTGGAGTTTAGCAAAAACAATAAAAATAAATAAATTTCACTTCAAATTTGTTCAGTCATGGCTCTAGGAAATGTACACCGCAAATTCTGTCTTGTAGCATCTTGACTCCCATTGTGATCGGTTCTCCTATACCAGTCTCGACGATAGCCCATTTAATGCCCAACAAGCAAAAAATAAATCGTTCAACATTTAGTCACTATGCCTCCTTTATTTAGTACTCTAGGCATCGAGCGCATAGGGACAGAGAATGGAAAGGATTAGCATATATGAGAGACTCAATATGCATAAGGGAAGAACCATTCTTGGTAGATTTCAAAAATGGAGAAGATTGTAGATATGGAAGAAGGGAGTTAAAAATAAAGGTTATTTTGGGATCTTGCTCTGGTAACATGTCAGGCTAGGAGGTAACTCAAAATGAATTGCATTTCTTCATTAAGGTTGTTCATGGTTATAGACAAGCAGGGAGAGACTCTTGGGCTTCACCTCCCAGTGTCTCTTCATTTTCTTATTCTCCATTATTTACTATTTACATTATTTAAAAATTTTCACCTAATCCGAATGATTAGGTGCCATCCCTTTATATTGATATGTTTGGTATTACTATGAAAATTTAGATTTGTAACCATAGGTAAAGCACTTTTACAATCGGAAAATGTAGCCACATTATTCTATAATCTCCCTAGTTCACATAGAATACCCTTCAACCAAATTTCTTCTTTGCAACCATGTGAGACAAAAATGTACTCTCCCTCTATGGTAGATAAAAAAATTGTTTCTTGAAGCTTTGACATCGAACAAATGGACCCCATTGCAAAAATAAACACATATCCTAAAGTATACCTTCTCTTGTCTAAACCACCTTCAAAATATGAATCAACATATTTTCAAACATAATCATTACATTCATTAAAGGTGATATAATAATCACACATTCCTAAAAGATGCTGAAGAACCCATTTCGCAGCAACCCATTGGTATTTTCCTCGACTTCCCATGAACTTGTTGAAAACACTCAGTACATGTGAAATATCCAGTCTAGTACAAACCATCACATACATCGCACTTCCTATTAAATTAACATACAGTACGTGAAAAATATAATTTTTTTTTCTTCATTAGTTAGAAACAAGCCTAATAAATTCTTAAAGTGGGAAACAAATAGGATATTAACTAGTTTAACATTGTTCATCACAAAATTCTCACATATTTTCTCTACATAATTCTGCTCTGAAAGCCTGAGCTTACCATTTTCGGGTCTATGTGTATTTTAAAGTACAAGATTTGTGTTATGCTTCCTAGATACATAGTATCAAACTTCCTTACACTCTGATCATTTAACCTATTGATCTCTTCCATGCTTTTAACTTTAATGAGTGTATTGTAAACATACAACACTAAGATAACGAATATATCAATCAAACTTTTGAAGTACCCACAATGATCATGCTCACCTCTAGTATAATTTTGGCTCATCATGAAAGAATCAATCTTCTTATGTCATTGTGTTGGTGACTACTTCAATCCATACAGTGATTTCTTGAGTTTGTAAACTGACCTTCCATTGTGACATTGTATAAAAACTTTTGGATGTTCCATATAAATCTCCTCATCGAAATATCCATGCAAGAATGTTGTTTTAACATCTCATTTCTCTAACTCCAAATCAGGCAAAGCAACTGGAGCCAAAAAAATATGGACATATAATGTTTAACAATTGCCAAAAATATTACATGGAAATATATACATTCCATCTTAGAATAACCCATTGCAAACAGTATGGCTTTATACCTTTCAATATTTCCATCAATTCCTACTTTCAATTTGACAACCCATTTACATCCAACAATGTTACTATCTATGAGAAGCTCTACAAAATCCATAGTTGTGTTCCTCTTCAAGGAATCCATTTATCTCTCATTCTTCCCATCCATTTGGAATTATTGATATCATCTAATAATTACTAAAAACAAGAAGGTTCCATATCATCAGTAACCAAATAAAGAGAAGAGAAATCAATAAACTTCTTAGAAGGTTTTCTTTATCATGTAGTCCTTCTCGATGTTAGTTTTAATTTCAACATTTTATTGAATTTCTTCAACATCTACAACTTATCTATCATTAGAAGCTTCTTCTTTCTTCCATTTTTATGTAGACGGCTTGGTCTCAAATTGACTTTTTTCATTGTGTATTTGTTCTTGTAAATGTTCCTAGTTTAAAACACTGTATTCTTGATCTTCTTTAATAAGAGAGGATTCATGAAATATCACAGATATATTGGTGACATTTTTATGGGACCTATTATCCACAACCTATATATGTTAGAAAAAACATCATGAGCAACAAAGATGTATTTCTTGAACTTAGGGTCTAATTTAGAATGTTGATTCCTAGGAGTAAGAGCATATGCATCACAAAAAAAAAAATTGAATAATGATAGGGTTGACCTATCCATACCTTTTTAAGAATATTTCAGTTTGTTACAGCAAATTATGATTGATTCACCACATAACAACTAGTATTTTTTTATTCCACCTGCAACTCATGTTTCAAACTGACATTACATAACCCACCCCTACCTCCTTCTAGGAGATTCCTATTCATGTGTTATGCCACAACATTTTTCTTAGGAGAATTAAGTCTCATTTTTTGTCTCATGATCCCATATTCCTCATTTTGTTCTTCAAACTCTAAAGAACTGAACTCTCCATTATCTTTTCCTAGAAATTTGATTGTCTTCTTAGTTCTCTTTTTAACCATAGTTTAAAATTGTTTAAATTCTCTAAATACATCAACTTTTCTTTTTAATAGATAGACCCATACTTTTCTAGAGAAATCATCTATAAATGAAGAAATATGACAATCCTTCAAAAAAAATAGTAGTGGATGGACCCCAAATATTAAAATGAATGTAATAAAGAGTAATTTTACTATTATGGCTACATACTTTAAATTTATGTCATTATTGTTTTCCAAATATATAATGCTTGTAGAAAATTAAATTCAAAGAGTTAAAGTTTTCAAGTAGCTTGTAGTTTATCAATACTTGTAGTCACTTCTTGCTCATATTACCGAATTGCTAATTCCATAAATTAGTGGATTGTGTTTCCTATTCAAATGCCAATGTTGTTTCATTGATCTAAGCAATTCCATACAAATTGTAAAGGTTCATCCCTAAGAAGTTAGATTTTTTTTAAATTCAAGTACATGTCTCACGTTTATTAATATTGTCATGATAACATCAAACATATTTATTTTTGAAACTTTCAAAACTAATATACTTTCACTATATATTATTTTGCATATGGACAAATCGAACATCAATAAATTCATATATTGAAAACCAAATTTTATGTGCACACATATGATGATATGTGCCAGAATGTAATAGCCAAAATTCATAATATTCAGGCACATCATAAATTGAAAATACTTCATTGATCATACTTCAACTCTACTAAACTAGATTTGTCTGCTTTTTTCAACCTTCCTTGGGTTTCTATATTTTCTAGTAGTCTTTCTTAAGATGCCCTGATTTGCTATGGAATAAATATCATATTTTATTCTTCTTTTCTTTTGATTTTAGTCTAGACTTATATCTCAATTTATCTCATTTCTCATTGGAGTGACCTCTAACCACAATTGTTTCTACTGTTAAGGCTTTAATTCTTAATTTCCATGTCACCTCTCCAAAAAAGAGAGCTCCAATAACAACATCAATTCAAGAGTTTCCATTATTGTTAAGCTTATGGAGCTTACAAAATTTTCCGTAAATGAAATTGCAATTACAATAATGTAACTCCCTTATCTTCGCCATCGAGTTTGACACAAATATTACTTTATTACAAAGTAAGAGTATTAAACGCATTTAGGTGATTTAGAATTTTCATATCTTCTTTCATCTTTAATATATATAAATTCGCCTTTTAGTAGATTATGTTCATTAAAGATTTTCTCATACATACACCATCCAACATGGTACACAAGCCTACTACTTTCAATTCTATGAAAATGTTGAACAAGACATGATCAATGAGACACAATTGAATTGTAATGAGGGCTCTAACATCTAGTTCCTACCTTCATTAACGATGATCATCATAAGATTCTTACTTATTACACCTAATTCCATATGAAAACCTCATTATACTAGTAGATTCCATGTTTCCAACTTCCACAATTTTAAATTCTTTTTCCCATCAAAATTTTCAATGTCTTATTTCGCAATCTTCTCTCTAGAAATACTTTACACTTGAACACAATATTCTTTGCAAAATCCTGACATCAAGATAATTTCGATGCATTTCATGTTTGTGAAGCTTCAGTTAGTCTGTAGTGGAGAAATGGATTGATGTGAGTGTGAAAATTCATAGGGGACCCAATTTTCCCTCCATTGGGAGTGATTAGGGATCCTTGGGTTGTAACTAAGGTTTCATATTAAATGTATTATGATATTATTTAACCAACCTATTAGAGTTTTGACATTGTTAGTCATTTTTCAAGCTATATATGATTGCATTAGAATGAATCTTGCAATAGTATTAAGTAAACCATATTTGTGTCACAGGCATATAATTAATCAAATTCCTAAAGCTGTGAAACAAGTATATGCACCAAGTCTTCAGATAAGATTTTAGCAAAACAAATAGTGGTAGAACAGGTGTTTCGGTTCTATAAATTTTCAATGTTCTAGAAAATTGTATATATGTTTATGTTTTTCATGAGATGGCCAATGTATCGTAAGATAAATATGGAGAACCTATGATATACCATGTAACATTTCACTTTGTATGTTTGTAAGATAAAATACCAAACATTAATATAGTTTGGGTCGTAATCATCACCATGTCCTTTGATGTGCACTTGAAAGGGAAATATTTTCGTAGTTATTTGTTTAAAATTTCAATATATATCTCAAGATAAAATTTATATGTATCATGTGAGGATATTTTAAAATTTGTATAAGTGGGAGAAGTTGTTCCCATCAAATTTTAATGCTCTATCCCATAGAAAACCTATATGTTAAATGTCAGAATTTGATAGAAATAAAATGAAAGGAAAAAAATGGTCTAAGATTTAAATAAGAATGAAAATATTTTAGTAGTAACTCTAATATTTAAAACACTAAATGGGGTTTTTAAGAGAAAATGGGGGTGGGGGCGCGGGGAGGAGGGGGGAGGGGGGGCTGCAATTATTCCATCTAGTAGAGAGACTAGGTGACATGGTAGCCTTCCCTTGTAGAGAATGCTTAAGGAACCAAAGATCCTAAGGTTCTTGCACAAGAATATTGCAATCATAGTAATTAATTTTCCGTAAGCTACACACTTTCCTCTGTATTACCAACTAGTCCTCCACACAATTCATCAAGAATTCACATGTGCAAGTCTTTAGCTAGCTTTATTGTTCTTTAATGTATTCCTTATTGTAGCTCAAATCAATTATTGCTTCATTGCTTCTCGTTGTTATATATTTATGACCAACACGATGGCCTTAGATATCATCAACTTCGATTAGGGTCCGTTGTTGGGTCACCACATCAAGCCCTGACCTAGTATTGACTTGCTATCATTCGTAAGCCTTTATGGATTTAGAAATGAAATTCACTCTCTTGTTAATTAAAACCACAGTGGTGATGATAATTTCCATTTGAAAAATGATAAGACTAGCATTTCAGTATTGTCTCTTTACCTTTTCAAGTTTGGCATGTATGTTGCAATTTTTATGTTTGGCTTATTCTACATGTAAAACTACAATTCACTTTGTTTTTGGATGTCTTTTATAGCTGTGTGATCAACAGATTCTAGTTAGAGCGACACCTCTCATCTTCTACACTCTTATTCCATTTCAAAGTTCATTTTGGCGCTCCCCTATGCCACATTCTAGTTCATATTCTCTTACGTGTGACTTACTACATGGTTCCCATTTCTTGCACCTCTCCTGTAACCACCCTCCTCCCACATCTACCAAAGTAACTGACCAATCAGGGTAAACATGATATGAGAGAGGCCACTATGTAGGCATTCAACCTCCTTGGTGACCTTAAGGAAATGGAATTGATAGAACACATCAACCATACCTTCAACATCAGCAAAAACACACCCAAGCGACATCTCATCCACTGAAACATCCTTCCCCTGGGTCCCACTGATATTTTAGACCTCCTAACCTCTGGACGCTCTCATGCTATGGGCATGCCAACACTCGGGGACTTCTAGATGCTCTCATAGGCCTGCAAGCTAGTGTCCGGGGACTTTTCCTAGAAGACCTATGCCGGTGTCCACGTAATTCAAGGCACTTTTATAGCCCATAATTTCAGCCACTTCCAAAAACATTTTATAAATTTCAGAATCCATCAAATACATGATGACAAGACTACTAAATCAAAATCAGCCTGAGGACTAGCCCTACAAGCACGAATTTAGAATTTAGATATAACTTATGGATTGTGATATGACTTATAGGAACTCCACATTCTAAACATACCATAAATGGTAGTGTTACAGTGAGGAAGTATACACCCTTCCATAGGTCCAATGCCTCATTGTATTTCATGGTACAAACCATTTCTTGCTTTTGTATGAAGAAAGAAACATATATCTATAACCAACTAAGTGGGTATCTTAACCATAGTAATAAAGGGAAAATACAAGAATATAAATAGGTAGTATTCGCAAACCATGAGAATTATAGTACAATATAATGAACTTTGACCACTATCAGGCGGGTGTAGAAAGAGAGCGCTAGACTCTTTGATACATCACCCTCCTCCCTTGTCCTCCACCTAATACAATTCATCCACGTGTCTTCGCCTGTGCCGTTTCTTCCTTTTCCTACTTGAAAAGCCCTACGAACTAAGAATGTTACTCCACGTTAACTGTTGCAATTGAAACTTGTCTATTTAAATTTATTTTGTCTAAATCTACTGGAGCAATGAACAATCATTGGAAAAAAAATTAAAAGAAATGTTACCATAATGGGAGGTCTGATAACAACATATACTTATCCAAAGAAATATTCAAATATTTATAAATTTTAATATCCTCAACAGTAAATTACATTTTTTTGTTGGAACTTGCAAGTTCTTTTCCAATCTAACATTGATAAAATTATGTTGGCAACTAGAATTGATAGAAACAATGATATTCTCTTTTTGAATACTTTCATGAACTTGTAGTATGGATATATCACAAGAAAGTAACAATTTTTGTCTCAAATTTTCCTTCTCTACATCTTGAGACCACTTGTCCAAGAGGACATTTTTGAAGTCTTCATCAGAAAGTGCCTCCGTTTTCTTAGAGTCAAGTCATTCCACCATATAGTAGCCTCATCACTAAAATTGAACCATGGTGCAATTCTCCATGCCCTTTGGGCATTGTCTTTTCCCATTTGAGGAATTTTTCAATAGTATGGCCATCATATTTATGAATACAATTAGCTCCACGAAGTAGAATGTGATTTTTGAAACAATTTACCTACTTTGTGCACCAAATTGAAAATGGAAACACCTTAGTTAATATGGTTTAGAATCCTTATTACAAGCTATTTTTGGAAATGGAATGACCCTTTTTCTTCTTCCCATGTGACTAGAATCATGAGCTAGGAAATCTATGAACTTAGATATTCATTGCGATTGGCCAATTGTCACAATTTTTTTTTAAATGAACTAATTTTAAATTAGGGATATTTTAGAATAGACAATTGTTGACTTCGAATAGTTGTACTAGGGTTTGTTGCACTAGGGTTACACTATGCAAGGGTTCAGACCTGTTGCATGTGTGTTGCAATGCCAAGTTTCCTGCTTGCACACATCTCTATCATTGTCCTTGATGTCACCATCGGATTAGCTGGTCACATGTCAGGTTCTCCTAGAGTAAGGGAATCAACCCCCTCCTTCAGAGACAATTTAACCGACGTGCATCGGTTGAATGCGAGTTCCTTAACAAGCACAAAAAATTCTAAAGAAAACAACCTAAATTATGAGCATTGGTAGCCCAATGGAAAATGCACTTGAAAGGTCAATGCCTCCCTAAGTGATCCAAGGAGGATCTTACATCATTCCAGTTTGACAAGGAAGTCTAATTCATCTTCAGATCTTTAGTTCTGTCAGTTTTTCTAATGAGAGTCTTCATGGTGGAAATGTGGCCAAGATTTTATGTCATGATGTGACAAAGTTGTTTGTGATGGTTTTTTAACTATGGTGGAAAAACCTAAGCTAAGGTGGCAAGATCTCTTTATGTAAAAACCTAACCTAAGACTAAGTTATGAAACCTAGCACATATGATATTACAAACCTTTTTCAATAACCCTTTCGGACCTATGTATAACACAAATGTTAAAAATTATGAAGCTAACCATAACAATTAACTGTGTTGGAAGTTTGCGACATATGAGCAGTCAGTATCACCGGGCATTTTTGGAGCCGACTGCCAGCGTGTAGGAACCGCATAAAGTTGTCGCATGGACAGTTGGCTGCCAGCATGTAGGAACCGCCTGGACTGACTGCCTAGGTGGCAGCCAGTGGTTACATCGCAAGTCATATGTCCTTAATCAAGCATATCTGTGTTGGTTGCAGACTGCTAGGGTTATTATTATACTATTTTCTAATTTTGGGTTGTAATTTGTTTATGGATAGCTTTTAATACAACTATCATATCACCTTATCCTAAGGTGGCACTATGTGACAAGATCGAGAACACATACATTCAATCACATGTGATGTTTAGCCAAAAGGAAGTTGAGGATGCACCCAAACACATTATAAATGTCAATTTTGTGCATGATGAAGGCATTGGAGGTTTTGAAGACTTTATACTCAAATTATGAGAGAGAGAGAAAATTTTGTTTTCAGTGTTTCTTGGCTGTCCTGATGCAGAATTAGGAACTAAGACAGCCGTTGGAAAACTAGGAGAGAGAGGTTTCTATTGAAAGAGACCAAAGGTTCCTACGAGCACATTCATTTTGATGTTTTTCTATGTAAATACTTAGATAAATCCTTAATAAAACATATGCCCATCTTGAAAGAGGATCCAGAGACATAGTTCCATAGGGACAAAATCTATAATCAATTTTTATTGTCTTTTATCTCTATTCCTTTCTAAAATTTCATGTTTAATTATGTTTCTTAAGTTCTTGATTAAGTCATAAATCAATTGCTTTCCTTCAGTCTTCCACATTAAGAGATCGAGTTAACAATCAATTCACTATTGGAAAACATTCAATTATACTTCAGTTTTATTTATGATCCATTTAATATCATATAATTTGGTATCATAACAGGTTAAATTTTCTAAAAAAATTTCCAGTGAATTTTAACCAGGTCTAGGTCGCAACGGGAAGAAGGAAAACTTCAGGATTTCGACCCAAAGATTGGAAAATGAAAAGACACTTAACAATTGATAATGACAGGATCAAATGCAGGTGAAACTCCTAAAGGGAAGATCTTTGATCATGAACAGTTTCATCAAATGTTCTTGAGCATCCAGTAGATGTTGGGATAACTCTATGAAGATAAGAAAGCAAGAGATTCAACTTCTTCTTCAAAGTCATCAAAGAAGGACAAGGGAAAAGGCAAGATTGATAAACCTCCTTCTCCTCCATCATCTCCATCATCATCATCTTCTACTTCTTTTTCTGGTTTTGATTTTGAAACAGAAAATAAACCTAGGAAATGATCTCTTTTGAAAATTGATGTTAAATTTGAACTACCTATTTATAATGTGGAAATGAATCCTAAAAAGTTAGATAACTGGATTAAATAGTTAGAAGTGTATTTTATAGCTCACAACATTTCTGATGAAAAACCAAAAATGCAGCTAACTGTGCTTAGAATTGGGGGAACAACTTTAATATGTTGGGAAAGTAAAACTCAAGTAGATTTAAAGAGAAAATGCAAAGTCATCTCTTCATGTTCTATGGTTTTCAAAGCTCTCATAAAGGAATTATATCCTTTGGGATACATGCAAAAAGTTGTCATTGATTGGGAGCATTTGAGGCAAGGTAAAGGGCAGAATGTTCAAGAGTTTACTCAAGAGTTAAGGAAGAAAGCTTTGGTTGTTTTTATTCCATTGGATACACGTGAAACTTTATTAAAGTACATTGGAAGTTTACATTCATATTAACATCATGCGTTATTGATGTTTAATCCTAATGACTTTGATGAAGTGTGTGTTCAAGCAATACATATTGAATTAGGTGGCATACAATTCAAGTTTTCACCCAAAACATCCAAATAATTGGAAATCAAGGATTACAAAGAAAAAAAGAGGAAGAGCAATTTGAAGGGAAAGAAAACAGTGACAACTCAGAAGGAAAGTGAAGTACCTACTTGTACTCATTGCTAGAGGATCAAAAATGATGAATCCAGATGTTGGAAACTTCACCAAAAACTCTAACCAAAGAAGTTCCAAAAAGAGAAAGGTGAAAAGAAGGCTAATGCAGCAATCCAACAAGATTTGGGTTCGACTCGAGTGACGAAAGGAAAATAACCACAATGGTTTAGACAGGTAAAAGTTCTAACACTAGTTCAAGTTCTTGTACTTCTGCAACTTCTTCAAGCATAAATCATGTGAATGAGGATAAAGGAGTTGAATTATTTCAGATAAGGATAACTTCCAACCACACCAAAATAGATACATTGTTTGACAGTGGATCACAAGCAAATTTAGTATCTGAAGATTTAGTTAAGAAATTGGGCTTGGAGACACAAAATCATCTAGGACCATACCCATTAGGTTGGCCAAATAAAGAGACTCAGATTAATGTCATAAAGTAGTGTTGCTTAAAATTTTCCATCATAGCTAATTACATTGATGAAGTGAATTTATATGTGTTTCCATCAGACATATGTGGAGTAGTGGTAGGGAGTCATTATCTCTATGATTGTGATGTTGTGTTTCATAGGAAAGAGAATAAATATCATCGTAAGAAATATGGAATGAATACATTGTGAGGGCACATAAACTCAAAACACACATAGATTTTGTTACTGTTAATCAGATGAAGTGATTAATAAGTTCAAGTAAGAGATATGTACTCATGGTTGTAAAAGAACAACATAAGGATCAACATGATTCTTTTTCAGGTTGTGAACGTCAGTTTAAAGATAGTTTGGTTAAAGTGGTAGATTATTTTCAAAGTCTATTTAAAGAACCAAAACCTATTCCTCCTAAACGAGAAATAAAACATGAGATACAATTGATTTAAGATGCCCTTGTTCCTAATGTTGGAATGTATCACATGTCAGTCATACAGAATGATGAAATAAAGAAAAAAAATCCAAGAGTTGATTGAAAAAGGTTTCATTTGACCCAGTTCATCTCCATTTGGTTCACCCATAATTTTGGTTCCAAAGAAAGACAGGACATGGAGAATGTGTGTCGACTTTAGGGCCTTAAACAAAATAACAATAAAAAACAGGTATCCTCTTCCAAAGATAGATGATTTACTTGATTAGTTGAAAAATGTTGTCTCTTTCACTAAGTTGGATTTTCTTAGTGGGTATCATCAAATTCAGATTGCGGAAAATGACATCTAGAAAACTACATCCAAAACTAGGCAGGGACCATTTGAATAGTTAGTAATGCCTTTTGGTTTGTGTAATTCTCCAAGAACTTTCATGTGGGTTATGAATGATGTATTTCGTCCATACATTGATAAATTTGTCATAATATACTTAGATGATATCCTAGTTTTCAGTTTTAGTATGGAAGAACATGTTAGGCATGTTAAATAGGTCTTTAAAGTGTTACATAGGGAAAATTTGTACCTTAAACTCTCCAAATGTGAGTTTGGGAAAACATGATTGAATTGTCTTCGGTACATAGTTGGAGGTGGTAATTTGAAAATATATCCAACAAAAATCGATGTGATTGTTAAGTGGCCAAGACTATAGAATGTCACTGAAGTTAGGAGTTTTCTAGATGTAGTTCAATAATTGAGAAAATTTATTGCTCAGTTTTCTTTGATTGCATGATCATTACATGCTTTAACAGGTTCTAAAGTTTCCTTTCAGTGAGGAGGAAAACAATGAAAATATTTTGATAAACTTAAGCAGAAAATTGTCACTACACCAATCTTAGATTTACTTGATCTTCAACATCCATTCAAAATTGAAACCAATGCTAGTGGTTATGCAATGGGCGAATTCTTACTTCAAAAAGGGAAACCTACTTGTTTTCATTATGAAACTTTATATAAGGCAGTTATAAATTATCTGAAATATGATAAAGAAAATTTTTCTTTGGTTGAAAGTGTAATGACATGGAAACACTAATTAATGGGTAAGGAGACAGTGATTCACACAGATCATTATCCACATCAGTACCTTCATTCTCAGACTAAGTTACAATAATCTCGCCATTACATATGGATGAGATTTCTTCAGCAATTTCACTTAGTAATTAAGTACAAGAAAGGAGTAACAAACAAAGTAGTTGATATGTTGTCTAGACGATCTTTGAATGCTTTAGTAGTGCTACAAAATAGTTCTTGAAAACATGAAAGCTATTTAGAACAATATAGTACAGATGTTGATTTCAAAGATATTTATGAATCACTAACTAATGGTACTCAGGTGGAAGAAGTCAATTTTCATATTCATGATAGGTTGTTATATCATCTGGGTAAGTTGTGCATACCACAGACATAAAGGGCGCATGTTATTCATGAAGCACATTATTCTCACATTTCAATTCTACACATTTTGTAATAAGCAAGACAATGGTGCATATTCAAGGTTATTGTCACTGGCCTCACATGTATGAAACAATTGTTATGTACATTAAAGGATGTGTGATGTGTTTCATAAGCAAGCCAAGAAATCGAAAGATTGTTTTGTACATGCCACTTAACATTCCTTTGTATCCATGGGAAAAAATTTCCATGGACTTTGTTGGAGGAATTCCTATGTCTATGAGAGGGCACGATTACATGTATGTTGTGGTTGATTTTTTCAGAAAAACGTGCATTCTTGCTCCATACAAAAAGAAAGTGACTATTGAACAGAATGCACAGATGTTCTTCCAACAGGTATGGGTTCATTTTTGGTTACCTACTTCCAATATTTTTTATTGAGAAACCCATTTTGTAGGAGAGTTTTGGTCAACTTTGTGGGGAGTCATGGACATAAAGATCAAGAAGAGCACAATTTTTCATCCACTGACCGACGGACAGACAAAAGTGGTAAACAACACAATGATACATATTCTACGAGGTTACTGTAGAAAACATCCTAAGTTGTGGGATGAATCTTTACCCTATGTGTAGCATGCTTACAATCAAGCCTTACATTCTTCGACTAATCAATTGCCATTTGAAACATGTTTTGGGTATATACCAAAGTCAACAATAGATTATGTTTAGTGAATAAGATAAAGTGGGTGGACACGATGACGTAAATAAAGCAATTAAATTCATTCAATGGATACAACAGATACATGAAGCAGTACAGGACGAGTTAGGGAAGAGTCGGGCCAAGTACAAAATGTGCCATGACAAGCATCAAGTAGATCATCATTTGTAGGTCAGTGATCAGCTATGGTTGTATATTAGTAAAGCCAGGTTGAGAAGGGAAGGTAAGAAACTGAAAACCATCAACTATGGACTTTTCAAGATTGTCGAAAAGATTGGAAATAATGCATTCCGGTTAGATTTACCTCCTTACATGCATATTTACTTAGCTGTAAATATGGAAAATCTAAATTTTTATGAACCTCTGATGATCATTGGTCCAGAGGAAGATACACAGATTCCTACTATTGATGATTTGGCACCTAAGTATATGAATGAGTTCAAGGAAGATACCATCTTGGATAAGAAGGTCCAATCTTCAAGGTGTGGAGATGTTGAATATCCTCGAGTGGAACTCAAGGGCATGAATCCAAGCAAGGTAAAGTGGATGGATATCGAAAAAGTGAGGGAGGTATACCCTCACCTGATGTCTACTTAAATCAAAATTTTCTGGTCCAAAATATTTCAAGGGGAGAGGATTGATCCAAAAGGATCTTACATCATTCCAATTCAATAAGTAAGTCCAGTTCATCTTTAGCTCTTCAGTTCCATCAATTTGTCCGATGAGAGTCTGATGTAGGAGCATTCAACTCAAGGAAAAATCATTGTATTTTAGTAGACATAGGGGGTCTTGTGTTTCAAGGAAGTTGGTTTCCTAAGTATTGAATTAATGTAATTATTTAATGTTTTGAGTGATTTTAATGAGAATAGGAATTAATTGAATATTGTGAGGCATAATTGTAAATGTTCTCAAATGTAGGAGAACATGAGATATTTAGGATAGTTGAGAGATGAGAGTATTGCGAATTGATTCTAAATCCGGATTATGAGTTAGTTCATCATTTTGTGGATTTGAGAGAATCCTTAGGGATGAGAAAGAGATTTTAGGATTTTGTGGAGAAGCTTATGGATCTAAACGAGGAATTGGTTTTAGAACCCCTTTTTACATAAATGTAAGTCTAAAAGGCATAGACAAATGGGAGAGACAGAGAGAGAGAGTTAAATAATTAGATAGATAGAGGTGTTTTTAAACCTGTGGGCAGATGATGTAACAGAGGCCATTAATTAGAATATTAGGCCAAGTAGAGACATAGAGTCTCATAATGTAATTTTTTTGTTGATATATATAATATATATATATTATATATATATTATATATATATAATATATATAATATATATATATATATATATATATTATATATATATATAATATATATGCACAAAGATTCAAATTCCAATTTATATAAGTGTGTTATCGGATATTGAATGATGAATGAATGAGTTAGCATATTCCATGTAATAGAGAGTTGCAGGCGAACTTCAGCTATTACACAAAGGAATACGAAGATGGGGATCATAATGTATCATTGAATCCGTTAGAAAGATCAAAGCCAAAGCTTAGGAGGAAGTGCAGAGTGAAATAGCCAAGGGATCAGAACCTTGAAGAAACCCAAAACCACAGAAATGCTGAAGAAATAGCATAAAATCATAAGTAAACAAAATAGCAGAGGAGTAAAGTGTCAATTCACAACAACTGTTAGATCTCATAGATCAATGGGCGGGATTAAATCACATAGTGGAAGAGCATGGAAGTTAATTCATGAAGAAGTGGTTTCGCAACAGGGAGTGGTATTTCAGGTTGAGAATAAGTGGTAAGTGGCATTGAAGGGTGAGCCCCAGATTCCACTTATCGAGTGACATGTAGTAGTGAGGAGGAAAAAGGAAACCACTTTATCGGGTGGTTAACCCCGTGCAAGTTGTGCACCGGAAATCATTATGGACTGTCGAATCCACTAATTGAAGATCAACGGTGGAGGACTATCATGCAAGTTGTGTTTATTTGGAGAAGACATCAGCCATTGATCTGATGGCGAAAGATCAATGGCGGAGATTAATTCGTATCATGAATGTTATATGGAATTGGATTGGAGAATGAATGTGACATGCAATGCAGCCATAATCGATAAGGGTATAGGCACAGTTATATAGTGTTTGAAATTTGGAATATGATTACATTTTGGAGGTGGAAGGTAGAGTGTGTAATGTGACCATGGAGAACTTGATATTGTGATAATGATAAAGGTAATCTCAAGAACTGTGCAAAGGCTTTGAAAAGTGTGGAAAAGGTATGTTACGTATGTTTATTAGTGTATTTCTATTGCCTGCCATGGGGCTTCCTTAAATTGAACATCGATAGAGCCTCCAATGATAGCTTGGGTTCAGTTGGCATCAGGGGACTAATTTAGAATGATAAAGGGAAATCGGAGAAAGTTTATGCAGCTTCATGCAGTAGAACCACCAACAATGTGGCTGAGTTTTTGGTACTAGAAAAAGGATTACAAGTTGCAGCACATCTGGGGGTAACTAAGTTGCATATCACGAGAGATTCTGAAATAGCGATCATGATGCCAAAAAAATTGATAAATTAGTCCCCCCCAGACCGTGTTACTAAGAGTTGGAGGTTGGAACTTATTGATGAACATATTCTCTCGAGGCTATCCTCTTTCGAATATGTAATCACTAACCATGTTGACTGGGAGGGCAACAAAGCGACAAACAAGTTAGAAAACTAGTGCAATGATCATTACGACCAACAACTCATTAGCGACTCGCCCCCACTGATGCAATATTAAAATCTTGAGGATCTGACTAAGATTGTGACCTTAGAAGAAGCCTCCCCAATTGGGGTAAGAATCAGAGAGAATGGCATTCCCGAGGGAGCATGTGGGCGTTCATGTTAGGCACATTTCCTTTGGTGGGCAGGCTGGCCTCCCTGCTCTCCCATAACACCATGAGTATGAGACAAAGTAAATTGTGGCATGCGAGGTTTCATGTCACCTTTGATCTCGAGGGTGGGGGTGTGTGTTTAAACATTATGGTTGGTGATGGGGGTGTTCCTTGGGGATTTTGTGTATGTGCGAGTATTCGTGTCTGTTGTGTAGGAATTCTGGGAAGAAGAAGGAATTGCAAAGTTTTTGCTGTCCATGGGAGTTGATGACATCAAAATCAGTGTTTCCTCCACTACTTTCAGGTGTGCGTCATTGTTAATTTCCAAATTGGGCTTTGTCACTCTGAGTGTGTAATAAAAGGAGGGTATTTTTGTGTTTTTGGGGTGGTATTGTTCTCTTTCTATGTTAGTTGTGTGGTTTCAGTTTGGGTCAAGTGGGAACTAGTTTTTTTCTGGAACGTGTGAGTAATATTGGTCCTCTTCGATCCATTTACAGGATTCTTTGTTGCTAGGTGCAGCCATTGGAGAAAAAAACTCAGGCTCTGGATAATGGGGCTTGCTAGTGGCCACTTAAGGTGAGGTGCATATTTCCTGCTTGTGGTGGATGATTGTTTTACATACTCTATGTTCTCAATGCTGTGGGTTATGGACGTTCAGTCAGGACTGGTGGTGTCTCCTTATGTGCAGGACTTCAGGCATTATCTCAAAAGTGGTCCTTTTCTTATTCTAGTGTTGTTGGGAAGCTAACCATGCACCCATTTCCTCACTCAGGGAATGCTTTTGCCCAGGTGAAGCCCAATTCGGGCAGCTGTGGTGTAGACACATCTAGTTCTAGGCTTGACATGGTGAGTGGCAGTGTTGGCCCAATTCAAGGTGGTCGAAGGAGTGTTCGGTCAAGTCGCATGGATTCTAGGGGCATATTAGGTGGGTAATCAGGGCATGCAGGGCCTGCTGCTCAGGGTAGTAGATGTGGGGGCTCAATATTGGGTCAGGGTGGCCACACTTTGCGTGTCCAACAACAAGGGGGCTCAACCGGTCATGTTATTTTTGGGCATCATACGTCAGCGCATCATGATGGTGGTGCTTAGAGATAAGCTTTTTGTGTTGCATGACACTGGGACTTGATTTAGTCAATTCTACAGTGTCTTGACATGAGGAGCATACTAAATTGATAGCAAGTTTTAACAAAATACATTACCTCTAGTGTCATGTCTAGGAGAATTTAGTGGTGATCTAGGGAGGCCGGAATTTGCTATTAAATAAGCTTAAGAAGTTGTACGCCTGGATGGCCCATTTTAAGGCGCATGAAAAATGCTCCTTTTATCCTTCACTTCCTTCGAGAATAAGCTCGGACAACCCAACCTCCATGACTTATGAAGACTAGCATAGATACATGGGTTTTATATGTTTTGTATGTTTATTTTTACCTATGGCCTATTAAGTTATGGACTGTGTATCTTTAGGTTTTATGATTCACTATCATCTGCTCTGAGTGGTACTCAACAAACTTGGTCCAAGTGAGCCTACCTACATTTTTCTTCTTATGTACCTCTTTTTGGAACCATGAATAAAATATTGACTGACAAAAAAAAAATATGCGATATCTTCCTCATTCGAACTCCAATTGGGCCAATTTTTTTTTAAATTAGGTTATTTTTTGAGTGCAGCTCATATCTGTCATTATTTTCTTAGAAATTTTCACAAAAATATGGAAACAACGACTGGAAAGTCACCATCAATTATTTTTTATTACAAATGATTTTTGCAAAATAACTAATTTTAAATTAGCGGTATCTCCCGCTTGACTCTGAATCGACCAAATATTTTTTTTGAAATGGGGTAATGTTTTAAAGGAGAGCTTAGGTCTAGAATTAGTTTCATTAAATTCTACACAAAAGCTACAAAAAATCATTGAAGATTCACCATCCATGATTTTCCGTCAGACAAAAAAAGAAAAAAAACTGCAAAACAACATATTTTAAATGAATGATATCTCCCTTGTCCAAACTCCAATTTGGATGATTTTTTTTTCAAATTGGGATTTTTTTCAAGGAAACCAAATTAGCAATTTGTTTCTAAAAAAATTACACCAAAATTTCTAGATATGATCTACAAACTCATTTCCACGATTTTTTTCTAAAAAAATCCAAAAAAAATTAAAATTAACAAACAAATTATGCCCACTTTGTCTAAGAAAGAGATTTGATACCATTTTTCTTGAAAATATATTAAACTCTCAGATAAAATAAATTAAAGAGCCAATACAAAAATAATATAGAAATGCTTCTCTTTATTAATCAAACCCTTCAGGGTGGGCAACACCATACAACTACTTCTTAAGGAAGGAGATCACTCCTCAAGCGATATGCTTGACAATATAAAACAATACTTGGCATACATCAATGGAGCATCTCTAGCCTCTATATAGGTTTCATACATACAATACCATGGGTAATTACCATGGGCCACTCAATACCACACAACTAATATAATGGACTTATTACATTATTCTCCAACTACTTCTGGTCCCTTGCATATAATATGGGTTAACCAGTTTATTTATTAACTATGACCCATTTATTTAACATCATTACATCACATTATTCCGTTGTCTACTTCCCTCTCTACCTGTTATTATGCCCTATGGGTATGCTACACTAGGAAAGTCCCAGAGAGTAAGCGATATGCAGTATTTCCTTGAAGGCCTTTGGATCCATAACATTCTTTGTATTGATCCCCAAAGGGCCAGAGAACAAGTAAATAATAGATTCAATATGGTCCATAAAACATTCCTTAAATCCACCAAGGTTTGGATTTCCTTTCAAATCTCCATGAAATCTATGTTTTTTGAAGGCAGGGGGTGGAAAGTGCTAAGAGGTGGGACTTAAGGTATGCATGATTGGAGGGGAAGATGTGGGACACGACTCAAGTGGAGATGCAATTAATAGATAATGGTGTATTATTGTCCATGAGCTAGCAAGTCTTGTGAGTTTCATGCTTGAGGTACAACGAATTCTCATAAATTTGATCTAATGAGGGTCAAAATAGTTTGGAGAGTCATAGAATGTTTTTGAAAAATTTTCAAACATATTCCTATCAATTTATCCCTACATATTAGATGCAACTGAGGCAAGAGTTTTCTTCAGCAAGATGTCACCATGGAGTGCATGCACACCATCACGGACGACCAAGCTTGGCATCATCTCACCACCTTCACCATCACAAGCATGTCAGGGGTGGGTGTCACCACAAGTGACTGAGTGTCAGTGATGTCTTACATGGCTTGATTAAGCCATTTTCTTTGACATGGGAACATGGGCATTGTAACGTAACATCTCGTCAAGTGGAAGTTTAAGTGTCGATAGTTGGATGTAACAGTCACATAGTAGATGAATAATCATGAGGGTAGATGAACTATCAGAAAGGGGAATGTCAAGGGTCACCCCACCCTTTTTTATAAATAGAACCTCATAAGTCATTGTAAAGGCTTTTGGTCAGCCAAGCTTCCGATAAGACTATCTCAGAAAGAGCTTGGAAAATATTGTAACGAGCCTTGGCTTCTCCACTGCGCAGAGTTAGTACATCTCTTTGGAGGAGAAGGATGTTTTGGATGTGATGTTCCACTATCGGAACTAGTGATTGGACATGGATGTATTGTAGGACTAGAACTTACACTTCTTAATATAACAAGATCTAGCACGTTTCATGCATATGTTGTATTGTATTCTATGTTATCTGGTATAATATAAATAATAAATGTATTGATTTTCTTACGCATGCATGTATAGCTATTTATGTATGTATGTATGAATATTTATGTAATGTATTGTTGGTTTAACAATCACTTTGGATTTCTTGATAACTTTCCTTGCATGTTGTGATGTATCCTTGCTCATGTGTTCCCTTCTTGACTACGTGCTATCACAAGTTTCCAAGAAGCACACTCATATCAACACTCCTGTGTTAGAACCTCTCATGCACCTTCCTTGGCTCACTATAGCTATCACACCCTTGCTACAAAAAGGTTATCTTACTTTCCTCTATGCAAAATTGCGGTCAAGGCATTACCATATGATCCACTGTTGGGACTCCTACACCTAACTGTCTGAGGTCTAGTTGGGACTTCTTACTACGGATATCCTCTAACATGTTGTTGGGTCCAACACTGTTAATATTTTGGCACTAGAAGGATGTCTAGATGACACGCCGAGTCCTTACATCTATTTTGAATCTCTACATATTTATCATTGATAACTACCGAGTTCCTCTTTCAGAGTGTATGTCTTATGGAAACGACTTCATTATCTGGGAAGAGCTCTCAAATAACTTGTCTCATAAAACATATGATGGTGGAGGCAACATATCCTTGGTTAGGCATGCGATTGGTGTTGTAGGCTCATGCGAAAGACATGGATTCTTTGAAGAATACATGAGTTGTGCGGTGTTCGTCTACACACTTCGAGGGCACCCAATGCACTCGTGTGCCACACTGCTGAGAAAATCTATTCATTCTCTTACTCATTTGGTCGCAGAGATATACCGTGCTTTCAATCGCTTCGACTGCAAAGCACTCAGCAAAATTCTGAAAGTACGAAAAGCACCTGATAAATCCGTTGAACATTTTTACACGCGCTTTTGTAATCTTCAATACTGATTCCCGAAAGATGATATTGATTGGGAATTTCTCAATGGAAGATTTGAGTAGCTTCTTCACATATCTGAACCCTACCCAACACACTTCATTAATGGACCTACGCAATCACAGGGAGGCACAATTGCTGTCACAAGTGACAGTCTGCCTTCACCTCATAAACAACTCCACTACTACAGAGTGATGTGGGAGATTGTGCACACACATCTGTTGAATTGTCACATCCTCTAACCCCACCTACTCTTGAGATCTGTAGATTTGGCTTGCAAGCTTGTTAGTTGTCACATGGATTCATTCCCTCAATCTTTGTCCTCACATTTTGTTGATCCTCCAAATTGTACTATCTTGTGTTCTTCCATTCTAGACCCCTCACCTATTAGGAATGGGGATGAAGTTGTAGATGGAGTGTAGCCAAACTACGCCATCATTCATGATGAGTGTGTACATAAATATAAAGAAGAACCCACAGTGAAGAACGACTCCCTTCCAACCACACCTCATCTGCTTTATCCTGACATCCCTTGTGATTTTTCACTATTGGTTTACCTTGTGAAAAGTCATTTCCAGATGTTTCTACTTCCGATCATTCACAGGACATGCTAGATGTCAGTCTATCATTATAGTGTCGAGGGGAAACATATTCCTTAGAAAATCCATCCAATCTATCATATATATTTCCTAAAAACAAATAGGGTGAACATATTTGCTGCCCATCTACCCCTCTGCTCCATTGATCAAATCATGAGGATGTCGAAAAACATCCTGAATTTTCTGATCTTGGTTGTTGTGATCTATCCACTTCCTGATCCAATCACGATGTTGATTTGATTGTTGTTAATCTGTCCAAGGAACTGGTCTACGATGATCTATCTTTCGACGAAGTAGAATCCCCAAAAACTATCGAGGCACTTCAGCCCGAGCTAATGGTTATGTCAAGCCCTCGTAGTGTGAGGTTTGTTTCACTTCCGATCAGGAAATTGTTGAAACAATCAAGGCTCCTCATCAGTCTCTTATTTTCATTGAACATCAACCAAACAACCATATTTCACTTCCTCCACTCGAACTAGACAATCCCATCACTCATCCATTAGAGGAATCTTACACAGCAAGCACACATGCACAACGTAAGTGGTCTACCTTTCTCACGTTTTCTTGCTTGTCACAGTCAAGAGAATGCATACACTCAACATCTGCATGCAGTGTAGCACAACACCATGGCGGCTCAATAGAGTGTGCATCATGCGCTTTTAGTCATCTTTGTTCTCTGGTCACTTGTAAGCTCGAAGTGTGTCTGTCTTCATCGTTATATATTTCATGCTTGTTGGTTTGTGCAACTGCAATGTTTGAAAACCGTGCCTTCACCAACATGGGTTAACTAATGAACTGGTGGCTGCATTGGAAGTACCACTTTGCATGAGATGGCCCATGCATCATTAACTTAAGAGTAGTAGTAGTGTTTTCTTTCAGTCTGTTTTCTTCCATGCTTGTTTTCTTACTTCCTTTGTTGGTTCGTTTGTTTGCTTTCTTACAAGCTTTGCTTTTGCTTCTTCTTTTCTTTGTTTTTTGTTTGCTTGTTTAGTTCGTAGGTTAGTTCCGCATGAAACCATGTATGACTCTTGAAACAAGGTGGGTAACGTACAAGAGGACTTGTACAACTATCAACATTTGGTTATCTGTAGTCCGATATCTTATGTAAGAACTTGTTCTCTTCAATCCATGATACATCAATGGAAAATACGCACTGTTCGAAGTGAACCTTGGTGAAAACATAATGCTTGCATGATAACTAGTGTCACCTACACTAGTCTATTGTTTTTGGGTTAACCATTGTCATCGAAATCAGGAAGAGTAAGGCAGGGAAAATTTTAAGAACCACCATAAATTTATACGTAAAATAAATGGGCGAATCTCCATGATACATAGGAAATATGGGAGGCGATTTTATCAATAATATAATATGTATATATAATTTTTTTGGCGAATCCCTCACCAGATTATATTATCTTGTAAAGTCATGGTGAATCTATCATTGAATTATGAAATCTTGTAAGATATTGACAAATCTTTCACTAAAGAATAAAAATTGAAGTCTTGGCGAATGTTTTGTTAAAGTATGAAACCATATATGATAATAGGAAAGCATATTCATTAAATTGTAATATACTAACATACATGATTGGAAAGAGGAAACATAATTTTCTCTTCCTACAAACAATGTTGCAAGTTTCAGTGGCCATGTTTCTCAAGATTCTCACTATACACTCTTTCATATCCTTCTATTAGTTTCAATAATATTGCACAACAAAGTTCTTGTAGGTGTTGATCTTCACCACTAGTTCTGTCAAGGTAGGAGAAATTAATCTTTTCTCTACCACTTTTGTCAAGCTATCAAATTTCTTTCTTATTCCATAGATTCCAACTGCGAGATTAAAAAAACACATTTTGTTTACCCCAACATGCCAACAAGCAGCAAGCCCCAACTATATAATATAAGAAAGTAGTAGGTATCCGAAAGGCCTGAAGGGGATCTAATGGAAAGAAGTGACCATTGGCAGAAATGTCCCAATGAATATATTAATATATACATATAGATTTATTATTATTTTAATCGAAAATATTCAATTAAATAATAAAATTTAATTACGTCTCTCCCAATCTAAATTTCTTATTAACATAATTCACTACCTTCATATGTCTTGTATTTTTTAACAACATTGTAACATGTGGATTAATTTTGTTTTTGGTGGACAATCTCTGCCTTTTAGGACAATATGGTGCACTGGCCCAATCCCTATAGATCATTATGACAAATTAAGAAAAATAGAGAAGATGAAAGTTTGTACAAACAAGCATATTTTTCAAGCACTGGCCCAACCCCTATAGATCATTACGACAAATTAAGAATAAAAAAGAAGATGAAAGGTTGTACAAACCAACATATTTTTCAAACAACTAATCCAACATCAGTACCTTAACTTTTTCATGAAGATATCATATTGAGAACGTTTGAAAAATGGTTGGAAATCTGAGCACTGACTATCTCTCTTGTGCGAGGGTGATGTGGAAAGAGTGATAAGATTTCACTATATTGAATGATTTTTTGTTAAATAAAAAAATCCAATATTAATGGAGATATTGTTATTTTTTACTAAATTTTGTGAAGTGACTAAATGTAGTTTTAACCATTCACCTTAAGATGTTTCTTATAATATAATTTCCCAAGTCTATTTAATATCTTCATTATCATAAAAACCAACCTATATCCATCTTAACTCAACTTCCACCACTCTTGGAGGGATGAAATCTATTTATCCCTCTCAACACTTGGTAGACCTAGAATTAAGATGGATCTAAGCTGATAGAATTTCCCCTTTAAATCGTCTATGCTCACATGAACACCATGATATTACCATGGGTAACTACCACGGGTTATCATAAACCTGGAGCTTAAAAACTACTATTAGTAATTTATAAAAATTAATAAAATTAATAATTTATTTTTATTTTAACCAAATTAAAATGTTTAAGTGACATTAAATTACAAGATCCATTTTTACCATTGATCTATGAAGCCCGAGGATCAAATATGTTTTCACTCTATGCTAGTTTGCATATCGCGATATTTGATCCCTCCTGAGGCTTAGTAGATCCAGACTAAAGATGGATCTATGCTGGTTTAATCCCCCCTTTAAGTATCCTACATTCCACGTGAATACCATGGGTCAATACCATGTGCCATTTTTTTATTAATACTATTATTAGGGTTAATAATGTTTTTCCTGCATGGTATTAATAATAATTTGGCCCATGGTATTTGGCCCATAGTATTTGGCCCATAGGCTTCACCTAAATATAACACATTTTTTGAGTATTCTTAAATATAATGTGACTTCTGGAGTAAATATAAAAAAAAAAAATGTTTTATTTATTTACCATACCTCTTGTTTATTTATATTTTTATTAATTTTCCATACCTCTTTTATAAATATGGTATTTGGCCCATAGGATTCACTTAAATAAAACCTCTTTTTTTAGCTAGTCCATAACCCTCTTTCTATTTAAGAAAGAGGGTTATCGACTAAATATAAAAAGAGGTTTTATTTATTTACCATACTCCACTTTATTTATATTTGGCCCATGGTATTTGGCCCATAGTATTTGGCCCATATGCTTCACCTAAATATAACACATTTTTTGAGTATTCTTAAATATAATGTGACTTCTGGAGTAAATATAAAAAAAAAATGTTTTATTTATTTACCATACCTCTCGTTTATTTATATTTTTATTAATTTGCCATACCTCTTTTATAAATATGGTATTTGGCCCATAGGATTCACTTAAATAAAACCTCTTTTTTTAGCTAGTTCATAACCCTCTTTCTATTTAAGAAAGAGGGTTATGGACTAAATATAGAAAGAGGTTTTATTTATTTACCATACTCCACTTTATTTATATTTATATTTTTTTACACGTAAATATAAGTTGACATATGGAGTAAATATAAAAAAAATGTTTTCCATTATTTTTTATATGATTATGATTAAACACATGCAAACATGGAATATGGAACATTATTCAATCTTTAAATAGAAATGAAAATAAGAGACTTGAATTTTTAAATAAAATGAATTATTCTTTTGTGACCATTTGTTCCAAAAAATAAGGTCATTTTCTCGAAATTAACCCCAATACCATGAAATACAGGAAAATGAAAGAAAAAAACCTTTTTTTATACAGAATGTGGAGGGTGAAATAAATATCATAAATACCTATTCTTGAAAATTAGGGCGAATGGAAGGTTGTAACTCCTAATTTCAAGGGCTAAATTTACTTTTTTTACTCTCTCCCTTAAAATAAGGTGGGCTAACCTCCATACCTAATTTTTTTATAAAATAAATTTGAGGTGATTTGTAAAAATGTACTGTAATACAAAATATTCACCCGATAAAAATATAAAACCCCTTAATTTTGCCCAAGGATGAAAACTCGCCCCTAATATTTTCCATTGAATAAGGTGAAGGGGGAAAACCTTAATAGGAATGTCAGAGGTATAATAAACTACTTCTCTGTAGGAACAACTTCTTCTACTCACAATAAGTCAGGATCCCTCTTCTAACTCTAAAATGAATAACTGCTATGCACTATTACAAAGATGAAAAATGAAAAAATGAAAAGTGAAAAATGTTTGAAAAAAAATTAAAATGAATAAGGCAAAAGAGGAGAAAGGATTCCTATGCGGAGAGGTGATTCAAGTAACTTTGTTAGGGTACTGACCAGGTTCGCTCGCAGTAGAGCCATGCTTGTGTTCCTATGTGCCTTAGTCAGGGTACGGTCTAGGCCTAGTTACAGCAAAGCAACACCAGGGATGAAACTAAGACTCTGACGACTATACTGCTTGTGCACTAAAATACCCCTCAACCCTAATCAAAACAACTATGTTGAATTGGCTTGGAATATGTGTCAATCGACCAAGAGCTTGCTAGATGCTACATCTTACAATCAAGCAAGTGTGGAAACCAAGATGAACTGAGAACTGAACAATACTTCCGGAGGTGTTAGACTCGCTTTTCATAAACAAGGTCCATTCAGAGAGTTAGATTTCTACCAGTGTGTCTCCAAGTGTTGTAGTATCTACAACCACCCTCCAAAATTTTTCCTTAGCTTTCTTTTGGATCATACCTATCAACCTTTCACAATAGTATGTCGTGTTTTGTCAAGTACACAAGTTTGAATGCTTTTCTTGCAGAAAGGCAACCTGTCTATCAAAGCTTGATGCATCCCCCTCACAGGCTATTTGTCCAGACTTGGTCCAGCTGTAGGCTAAGCATCTCCCTCAATAAATTATGCAATTCCAGAGTGTAACCAACCTTCTCTTCACCAATTGTGCAATTTAGTCTGGTAGCCTGTTGGGCTCCACAATTGCACAATTATGCTAGTTAGGCTTCATCAAGAAAATTGTGCAATTCCACCTAGTAGGGATGCTCAGCCTAGGAAATATGTAATCCTGGATAGCAGTGAGCTCCTCTACCCAAAAATTGTGCAAATATCCTAGGAAGCCAGGCCAACTCCCTTTCAGAAATGCACATTTTCTCCCAGTAGTTGAGCATCCTCTTACATGCATAGTTGAGCTAACCGATTCCCTCCGGGACTGAGAAAAATTGAATTTCATGCATTGGTCACTTCTCCCAAGGTACAATGGAAACGCACCCATTGATTCAAGGATCTAATTTTAGAAACTAGAGGTTGCAAGCAAGGATCATCTCGGAAACCTCCCACCAAGAGTCGCTCTTCCTAGATTTGTGGCATGCACATCACATCTTTGATTTTATCAAAAATCATGAACCGGATGCTACAGAGCTCCTTCCTAACATCAACCTTGCAGCTCTCACATCCCACATCACATATAGGAGTCGTCGGTAAATCCAGCTTAGTTGTTTTGGGGTGAAACCACTTTCCATGTCTTGTGTCGCATTTCTGGTGCCTTGTGTTTTACTGCGAAAGAATGTTGGTTGTTTTATTTTAGTGAGCGCTTATTGTCATTTTGATACATACTAGCTTGTACTATCACCGTTTTAGTTTTTGTTAACATCTCACTGTTGTCGCATGCATGAAACTATCTTTCACAAATAGTCACAGATTCGGGGACTTGCCTCACCCACATGCATGTTGTTCTATTCTCTAAATGTTCCATTAACCATTTGCATGCACGATCACTCACTTATGCTTACACTCAGTATCACGTTGCATTCGCATTCACATTCGCTTTTAGTTGCCCGTCAATGAGTCTTGGCCCTTGGCCCAGACTCTGCCTCACCAAGACAACATTACACAAGCTTCAGTGGGAGAGCTCTATCTTCCTCTCAGGAAATGTGCATTTCTGCCTAGTGACTATCCTCCAGTCTTTCATTTTACAATTCTTAGGGACAATGACTACTGGCTCAGAAAATTGTGCAATGCAGTCACTAAGACTGCAACCATTGCAAGTTGAGATTGCGCATTGTGTAATTCTAGTAGTTATCAGCCAGACTTGACTTTGCATTGCATAGTTCTAGTAGTTAGTGAACCTCCCAGTAGCCCAGACTATGCCTTGCGTAGTCTTGGTAGTGAGTCTCCTGACCTCCCGGCGGAAATTGTGCAACCTTCATGATCTGTCACACAGGTACGTTGCAAGTCAGTTCTCAATTTCATTTTGTTCTTGGACTGACAGATTGCTTGCCATGAGTGTTTTGATGTCTCCACATATCAGAGGTGTTCATCTTCCTCTCAGCAGTACCAGTACAATGGTTTCCAAGAGAGCAGATTCGAAGACATCGTTCAAAGTACACTTGGGGATGAAGTCAGTCAAGTGTCTATGGGCATGCCTACCCACGAAGACATCAAGTTTTTTGTAGACAAGGACATTAAGATATGACAATAGGAGCAACACCAAAACAAGCAACATCATGAACAACAGCTGAAGGAAGCATATCAGATGCAAAGAATGCAAGAGGGAGGTTGTTGACAATACAAAGGTGGAACAAAGTTACAAGCTCAAGCAGATCCACTTGTAGTGAAAGAAACTTTGGAGACTGATGCTATGAGGTGATAATGCGCCATGAAGATCATGTGAAGGCAGAGAATGGAACAAAGGAGGAGTTTCATGTGCTCAAGTCGCAACTCAAGGGAGAACAGGTATAAGAGCAGGTGCAACAAGCATTCATAGATGAAACTGCACCTATACAAGCTAAATATCTATCCCAATAGTTGGCATAGAGAATACATGGTGATTAGTGTTGTCTATCACTTGCAAGGTAATTCAGCAGCAGGCATGTAATCGTATGCAAGCATGTGATCCCACCCATTCAGCACACTCACTGAGGCAAAGAAAGGAAGCAAGTGCAACTAGAGTTGAACATGTAGTTGACAATTGATGTGCATGACTACCAACATACACTGGAAGATGAACATAGACACTATGCGTTAGTGTGTTTCCAGTTTGACCACACCCAAGAGGACCATGCGATGTTAGCATACAAGTTGGGTGGAGGAGTCACACCAATGCACCGGATGCAATGAAGGCAAGAGTTTGCTTCAACAAGATTTCATCGTGGAGCACATGCACACCATCATGAACGATCAAGTTTGGCATCAACTCATCACCTTCATCATCACAAGCATGTCAAAGATTTGGTCTCTCCATAATGGACTGAGTGTCAGCGATGTCTTGCATGGCTTGATCAAGACATTTTTTCTCACATGGGCACATGTGCATTGTAATGTAATGTCTTGTCAAGTGGAAGTTCAAGTGTCGATGGTAGGATGTAAGAGACATAGAGTAGATCAAGAGTCATGAGGGTAGATTAATTGCCACAAAGGGGAATGTCAGGGGTCACCCCACCCTTTTCTATAAAGTGAACCTCATAACTCATTGTAAAGGCTTTTGGTTAGCCAAGCTTCCGACAAGACTATCTTGGAGAGAGCTTGGATACTATTGTAACAAGCCTTGGCTTCTCCACTTTGCAGAGCTAGTGCATCTCTTTGGAGGAGCAGGTGGTTGTGGTTGTAATGTTCTGTTATCGAAACTAGTGGTTGGACATGGATGTATTGTATGAATGAAACTTACACTTCTTAATATAACAATAGCCAACACGTTTAATGCATATGTTGTACTGTATTCTATGCTATGCAGTTTACTCTAAATGACATATGTATTGGTTTGTTTACGAATGCATGTATAGCTGCCTGTGTAGGTATGTATGAATCTTTCTGAAATTTGCTGTTGGTTTAACGATCACTTTGGATTTCTTGCTAACTTGCCTTCCATGTTGTGATGTATCTTTTCTCATGTGTTGCCTTCTTAATTGCGTGCTATCACAAGTTTCCAAGGGGTGCACTCATCTGAACCCCTGTGTGTTAGAACCTCTCATGCACCTTCCTTGGCTCGCTATAGCTGTCACACCCTTGCTACTAACATATTTATCGTACTTTCCTCGGTGCGAAATCACGGTCAAGGTGTTACCATACGACGCACTGTTGGGACTCCTACATCAAATGGTCTGAGGCCTAATTGGGACTTCATACTGAGGATATCCCCTGACATGTTGGCAGATTGACCATTGTCAACAAGTGCCAAGCTCAATTCTCTTACACCCTCAAAAAACTATTTAACCACACAGAGGTTATCACCTCAGGTTTTCTAATCCTTATTAGCACCTAATATATTGATTATTAAGGGGAACTTTTGTTGGTAGCTTAACCTTTATTCATGTCTACTCATTTATTTTTAATTTATGTCACTTGTGTTTTCAATTGGTTATTTTTTATTCATTTGTTATGAGCAAATCCCCCCTGCACCTAGGCTATAGACCACCTCACTTCTCTAAGTGATATAACAATCAGCTTTATATGCATTTATAATCTTCTCTACTAATTAAATTGTCCAAAGGAGGGCATGCTAGCCTATTTAACCTTATAGGCTATCATCATTTGTAAAGGAGGGAACTCATTATTTGATGTCATATATGTAACATTTGATAATTTGGGGCAAATGAACGGACTATTCTTAGCCACTCAAAATTAAAATTAGGATGGAAAGGACCCAAATGAAGTCTATAAAACTAAGAGAGGAGATTCATTATGATCATCGTAGATTGTTGATCTTTCAAATTTTTAACTAAGGCTCTTAGAGGGATTTAAGTCTCCTTTTTCTTTCGTTGATTTCAGTGGTTAAGAATTCCACCCTATACAATCTTCCTAACCCTAATACTATAAGATCAAGGTCTCCTTAGCACAACTTTATGAGGGAACACTTATCGATTCTACGGAAATGAACGGTTCTAAGGAATATTTTGTGGAAATGAGGATTTCAGAGGCAACAGTTCCCATTCTATGGTAGCAAGGATTTTTAAGGAAACATTTTGTGGCAGTGAATCACCACTAAGACCTCATTTTTTGTTGTGAGCTATCACTAATGTGTTATCTATGGTAGTAAGAAATTTAGGTGGCATATCTGTGGAAACAAATTGTCTCTAAGGAATTAACTGTGACAACAAACCATCTGAGGTATCATATATGGTAGTGATTCTTTCTGAGGGCATATCAGCGGCAACAAGATCTTTCTAAGACCTTATCTATGGCAACGAATTGTCTCTAAGGCATCATCTGTGCCAACAAACTGCATAAGGAATTATCCATGTGAGTGAGATATTTCTGGGGCATTATCAGTTGTAGCAAGATAATTTTGAGGCATGCTAATATTATTTTCTGAGCCAACAAAGCTTGATCTAATCCTAAGTGTCAAAAAATTACTATTTTGAGGTAACAAGGAGATCAAAACCCAATCATATGTGCCTGGGAAGTTGGAAACTACAACAAAGGGTATATCTAAGTAGGTGATTGTTATCAAGAAATCTAGTGTCTATGTAGAGCTGCTAGTCCCACTAAGACGGGTAGCTATCTTAGAAACAAATAGATTAAAGTTACTTTCACTTTCCTTTACAAGAAGTAGAAAGGAGAGGAGCAAAGAATAACAACCTCGATCTTTTGGTTGGTTCTCTTCTTATTCCTTCTCCCCTTTTGACAGATCTTTGTCACTTCTCCCTTGACCACTCCACTTCAAAGAGTACCTGTAAAGTCAAAGCAGCATAATACCTTCAAAGTATAGAGATCTACAATCATAAACAATATAGGACCAGATATATATTGACCACATACATGCACATATTAGCAAACATGCAAGAATGTGGAGGAAAACTTGAATAGATTTATTGATATAGAGATTAGAAGAGAGGATTACAACCCATTGATCTGAACTAGCATCATCCTCTCAACATGAAAGCCCTTCTTCACCTCATGAAAAGCATAGATCACCCAACACTATGATATTCCATTAGGAAACCAACAACACTTCCTTACAAGATACAAGATTCTAGCCTCTGCATCTCTGGGATGAGGGATCCATAAATAGATGATTGCAGGGGGGTGAGTCAGCTTCTGGGATTTTGATTAGTGTCTTCTCTCTGATAGTTCCTGATTCCACTTCGAGGTTGATGATCTATTACTCATCCTTGTGCGAATTCTGAGAGGCAAGTGTCACAGGAGAAGTTTCTGGAAGATTCCATGATCATTGTTATGCTTCTTAACCTGAAAAGTAATACCGAACAGAGAATATGCAAAGAAACGATACCCATAACACATAATATGTGAAGAAAATATACCCAGAACACAGAATAGCAATGATTTTATTACTCAAAGAGAAATGTTCACAGGCCTCTTCGAGGGGGCAACCTCCAATAGAGCAGAGCTCAATTACAAAACAAGACACGATACTCCTCGCAGGGAGTCTCTATCCTTTATATATGACTCATACATGCAATACCACGGGCCAATACCGTGGGTTTTATTAATACCGTCTATCTAATACTACCGCCCATTTGCAACTAACTGTGGTCCTGTCATTAATTGCGGGTTAACTACTTACAATTATTAATATGGGCTTTATTGACTCTTGACTATGATGTGATCCCATGACATAAATAAGGGGGTTAGGATGGGACCCTAACATGCCCTCCCCCTTAAGACTACCCTTGTCCTCAAGGCTGAAGTTGCGGAAACTGTTGAAGAATAGTGGCTGGTTCCCAAGTTGCATCTTCCGGAGAGGTGTCTTTCCATTTGACGAGGACCTCCTTAATCATGCAGCTGTGCAGGTGCTTGTCTCGTGTGTCGAGAACTTGTTCCGGTTGAAGCCAGATTGACCCTTCCTCGTCCAATTCAGGTAGACTGGTTTGAACTCGGCAATTGTTCCCAATGACTTTCTTGAGGCACGATACATGGAAAACTGGGTGGATTTTTGCTGTAGGTGTCAAAGCCAATTTGTAAGCCACTTCTCCAATGCGCTGAAGTACTTGGTATGGTCCACAGAATTTTGGACACAGCTTTTGACAACCCTTGTCCTTGAGTGATGTTTGCTTATATGGTTGCAGCCTCAAAAAGACCTGATCCCCTTCTTGAAATTGGCGTTCTGAGCGATGTTTGTAAGCCTGTTGCTTCATACGGTTCTGAGCTTGATGAAGATTCTCGCGCAGATGGGCAAGCATGGTTGCGCGGTGTTATAGGAGTTGATCCACAACTTGTACTTTGGAGCACCCCGTGAGATAAGAAGTAGGGGAAGGCGGAAGTTGTCCATAGACTGCTTCATAGGGAGTCATTTTGGTGGTGGCATGATAGTTGGTGTTATACCACCATTCTGCCAGAGGTAACTACTGTACCCAAATGTGTTGCTTTTCTAAAGTGAAACACCTAAGGTAGGTTTCTAGACATTTGTTGACGGCTTCGGTTTGACCATCTGTTTGCAGATGATATGAAGTACTAAGTTTGAGTTGAGTGCCTTGTATTCTGAAGAGCTCCTACCAAAAATGACTGGTGAAGACTGGGTCACGGTCGGACAAAATAGAAGTGGGCATGCCATGCAATTTGAAGATCTGATCCATGAAAGTTTGGGCAACCAAAGTTGGTGTAAATGGTTGGGGTAGGACGCAGAAATGAGCATACTTTGACAGTCGGTCCACAACCACCATGATGACTGAC
>APFE031151378.1:97734-112525 GCA_000404065.3 Pinus taeda
AAGGATAAATTGAACTGCTGCCTCTGCCTGCAAAATGCTGAGAAGTATGTTGTTTTCAAGGGGAAAAAATCATAAGGGAAATGTTAGGGGAGGGATTTTAAATAAGGAATGGGAAAATATATAAAAACAGGGATTTTTAGGGATAATTCACAAAATGTTAAACACATCATCTCATCTTCCATCATTAGGAAACCATTTGCAATGAAATACTTTATTAGGATTTAATCATAAGGGAATAAGACTTCTTTTACATCTTGTCATAAGGGAAATATGATTTTAGGGAAGGAGTAAAGAGGAAAACAGGGCTTGGTTTTGGGGAGACACAGCAATATTCTTTTGCAGACAATAACTACAACAATATGTCCATTTTATAAATATACACAGCTGCATCTTTCTTGTTTTTTCTATGGATATATAACAGCAGCATGCCTTCTTTTTTTCAATGACTATACACATCAATATTTCTTTTGTTCATATTTGGTCATTTTGGCATATTATTGCTCTTTTTTCTTTTTACATAATATTTTTATATTTTTTGTTATTCTTTTGTTTTCCTTGCTGTTGTTCATTTAGTTTTCTTGCTGTGGGGAGGGTATTATGGTTTGGGTAGAATACATGAAAGGGCATTAGGGTTTTGTAAAGGATTTTGGGGAGGGATAGGGTTTTAGGAATTTGGGATGGGAAATTTAGTATTTAGTGCAAATGAGATAAGGGAGAGATATATTACAACATTTGTGAATTGAATTTCATAGGAAACAAGGAGGGAATAAAGAGGGACTTAAAACCTTGAAAAAACACATAAACCCTAGCATAATGCCTACATTAGTAACAACCCAAATTAATCCATTCTCTTGCAATCTTAAATGATAAAACCATTAGACACGTCATTATTTCATCATCCCTTAGCATCATTCATGAATTTAGAGCCTACCTTGATCGATTTAGCACTTAGGAGGGCGATTTGGCCGATTTAGATGGTTTCTGGACAAAACAGGCCGAGTGGTCGCGCCCCTGTTCTGAGTGGTCGCGCCCCCTCTGAGTGGCCCCGCCCTTGGGAAAACTGCACTGCAGGAGGTGCGCTGAGTGGTCGCGCCCCGCCCAACTGGTCGCGCACCTAGTTTGAGTGGTCGCGCCCCCTGAAAATGAACCCAATTTGCTGCAAGTCACCCTTCTTGACCTCTCACTTGTTTTTGCAAGCTTGCAAATGCATAATGAGGCATGTTTAGAGGAAATTTACTCTTTATAGACCCAAATTTGAAAAGATTAACTCACCAAACCCACTTTCTAATGTTTTTTGCTTTGACATTCACTTTAACACTGTTTTAAGTTCACTTTGCCTGAATTTGATCTTTTGAGTGCTTTAACTCCGTTCTTTTTGCAGGTTGACTATCTGATGGACTCTGGCGAGGAAACCAGGGTTATTGCTGGCATTCTGAAGAATTTTGAAAATTTTCCTTATTTTTGCAAATTTCACATGACCTTGGGTTTAAAAACAGAGTTTTTAAATCCAAGGTATAAATGAGCTGTAGCTGATGAAAAATATCAATGGAACATATTTACATACCTCCTTCCGGCTTGCTGGGGACTATTAGACCTTTGAATCATGACCTTGCAGTGATTTTGACCAAAACCCTAGACCTAAGACTTGGGATTTCAAGACAAAAAATAAAACAAGTATAACACAAGCTCATTCAAATGATATGACCTGATCCAGCAAAGCCAAGAAGGGAACAGAGACCAGATCCTCCATCAGTGTTATGGCATGCCTAACGGGATGCAAAACTGATACTGATGAGACACCTACCTATGCATATGCAAAGAGATTTTGATCACCGATGGAGGGCTCAAGACCGACACTAACAGGTCTGACAGTAGTACTCGGCCCAATGTTTCAGGGCTCTAACTAAGGAGGATCGACCGTACCCTTAGCCTTAACCCGACTACCCTATCGTACGGGCGAGTAATCTCTCCGAGTGCTATTCTCGGTGTACTGTAGCCACAAGACAGCCAAAGGTTTATCTATGGCGAGGCTTCAAGGTAGCTATGGGGCTTCCTATATACCCAGAGGGTACGTGGAAGACAGTGCGTGCGCGGTTCTGTCTAATGCGCTACTACTCAAAGGGGTACCCACAGGGGTTACAAGGGAGTCCAACAGACGTGACCACCTCTTGTATTTCCTGCGTGCATGCCTCCCCAAATTCGTAGGTTTATGCGCTTAACGACAGATCCCGTGGTTTAAAGACGTCGAAACACGTCTCTAGCCAAAAAATTTTTGCTAAAATTTGGAGATCCCACCGAGGCCTGGAAAGTGCTCTGATACCACTTGTTATGCTTCTTAACCTGCAAAGTAACACCGAACAGAGAATATGCGAAGAAAAGATACCCAGAACACAGAATATGCGAAGAAAATATACCCAGAACACGGAATAACAATGATTTTATTACTCAGAGAGAAATGTTCACAGGCCTCTTCGAGGGGGCAACCTCCAATAGAGCAGAGCTCGAATACAAAACAAGACATGATACTCCTCGCAGGGAGTCTCTATCCTTTATATATGACTCATACATGCAATACCACGGGCCAATACCGTGGGTTTTATTAATACCGTCTATCTAATACTACCGCCCATTTACCCTTTATCTAATACTACCACCCATTTGCAACTAACTTTGGTCCCGTCATTAATTGCGGGTTAACCACTTACAATTATTAATATGGGCTTTATTGACTCTTGACTATGACGTGATCCCATGACATAAATAAGGGGGTTAGGGTGGGACCCTAACAATCATCCACCTTGCAAATTGTCTCTACCATTTGTCTGCTCTCACCCATCTCACCCTACAGAAGGGGTTTCCAGTATGAATCGCACTTTTTACACTGAGCAGGTGACCTGAATCACACCCTAAGCACTTGGTACTCTGTATGGTCCAATTTTGACCAGTTCTGAGCAGTTTTCTGTGGAGAACTTCTGGGAGATGATGTAATCAGTTGAACTTGTTCTATTAGGGCATGAAACAACACTTTTAAGGACTCAGAAGCCATTGGTTTACGGACATATGTGATTGGGGTTGCAGTGCCCAAATATGTCTATAACAGTTGCCCCCTAAAGCATGAGTTTGAAAATATTTTGATGTCGGGTGAAATGCTTTATCATGAGGATCCGAGGTTCTTTCACACTGGAAGGTGACCTGTAATAAGATACAATACAATACATTATCTTCATAAAATTTTCATGATCTAGCTAAGGCGGGCAGTCCCATGCTCAACTTTGTAAATTCATTTTCATGTACATAGGACAAACAACCATCTATGTGGCACACTAATGATTCTGGTAGAGTCATCATCCTTTGATTTGGATGATCATCTGTGCAACAATGATGTACATTTGATGTCTTTATTTTCCTGAATATATCACAGCCCAGATGGATGAAACTAGATCCAGGGTATTCGAACTTGTCCAGTCTTCGCTCGAAGTACAAGTCAATCCACGTGAAAAATGTTCTGGAGTCGAACATGGAAAGACATCACCTGATTAACACCCAATGATGTAAGTTGTTAACAGGCACGAGAGGAATCATCAATAATGATGATGACCTTCAAGGTACTATAGTACAATTCGCGTGGTTTGAAAAAGGGACTTGGCATCGAACATGACAAAAAATATTTCGATCGAAGGTCATTGACGTAAACCTGTCACCAGAAGTGAGAAACTTGCCATTGAGACATGCAAGAATCAAAGTACTGAAAGGGTTGTTCCTAGGTTGACTTCTTGGATAATGAGCTGTCGTCGACAAGAAGTAACCTGTCGTAGGAGGGCCTTAATGAATCCCACATCTATGACACGTAATGGAGCAAAAGATTTTGTGGAGGTGAAAATGATCTGATGATACAAGGTTCAGGGTGGCAGTCATGAAGAATGAAGTGTGAAGGTATTGCAGCAGGTGAGACACAAGATGGGTTGGTGAATTCTCTGATCGACTTCTCTTGAATATATCGGTGACACTGAAATGGATTGGTATCATTAACCCCAGATATCGATGGTACGATGGACCAATGGTAATATGACCGGTGAACAGAATAACCCAACCCAACTCAACCATGGTGATGGGGTGAAAGTGTCATGTTTAAGAGCAACTTGCCATCAATAAAGTTTCTTCAAGTTTTCTTCCCAACTTTCCCCAGTCATTGTTGAGTAGTACCTCTTTACTTTGATCAATCTTAAGGAGCATAAAATATGCCTGTTCTATAATTTTCCCTTTGGGCAAACCTGTCGCTATGTTTTAACGAGCCTAGCGACAGTGAAACTCATTCTTGTCTGCATGGACAATTTTGTCGCTATTGGTTTTAACGAGTTTAACGACAAAGACAAATCCATCCTTTTTCAATTTTAGAGAGTTTGAAAAGTGACAGAAAGGAAACTCCAGTAATCCTTTTTCGTCATATAATCCCTTAAGTTCGAAAAAGTATAAAATAATATGAAAGGGATGAATTTTCAATAGTTTTAATGAGCTGAACCAGAAAAGTGCTCTATCTTTTTGTGTAATAATCTCTCAGGTCCAAAAAGATTAAAATCTAGAGGAGGGATAGCACTCCCGGTAGCTTTAGTGAGCTGGAGAGGCCAACTGCTTGGCAATCTTTCCATATTTTATGAGTTAGGTGAAAAGAGCTTAAAGGAGACTCGTCTTTGAGGAACGAGTGATATTTTCGGGTAGCTGCTAATTCCAGGTAAGGTTTGGAATTTTCCAATCATGGCGATGTCACAAGGATGGATAACAGAATCACTCTTCGCAGTTGTTCCTCAAAAGGGTAAACAATCAAATGGAGGTGTATGATCGGCTAAACAGAGTGGAGGTGATGGCAAGAACACGACCAGGGCTCAAAAGCTGATGATAATGCATTCACAATGGTTATTTACTAGAGGTTGGTTCATTTTTTAGTGAGCTTAAGCTTTGGGGGAACATTTGCTCATTCCTTAGGTTTAATTTTTAACGAGCTTGAACTTCACATAAAAACTGCTCTTGATAATGGTCATTGATATTCAACCCATGGTTAACACTATGTTCTTTTGACGGTCGTACTACATGTTCAATTGCTCCATCACACTAATTAGAACTGAAAATACATGCTTTAAAAATGAGTTAAAACACTAATACCCTACTTGAATTACGTGAAAAGTAATTTAAAAGTGGTTTTTGCCCCTCATTTGAACTTGAGATTGCTAAAGCTTTGGAGTTGTTTTTCCCATCAATTTTCACTAGTTGAATCTGAGAGATTCTATGGATGATTCTTGGTGCCGGTTGGACCACGTAGGAGCTAAACCTGTGCTCTTCAGTTGCATTCCTTTCTTTTTGAGTTCTGAGCATGTTTCCCTGTTTTCCTGAGCCTCTGCGGTTTGAACAATTCGTTTAGCCCCCATCGCACCTTGTGTATGTCAAAAGCTGCGATGAATACTGGGCCGGACACTGGCCAGTCAGTATGCATTGCTCCTAGTACATAGCTAGGGTGCGATGGGCGCAAGGAGGGAACTTTATGCAATGTTTTTTCATAGAAATTTTGCCTGTTTTTTGCCGAATCAGGATCCTGACTCTTCTCTTGTTTGTCTTCAGAGATTCATCGGAGAAAAATGGTTATTACATGGTGAGAATGTGAGCATGAAGAAGTGGACATGGTTGCTTTACATGATCCAGGTACAGTAACTGCATTTTGGAACTGCAGTTTGCATAAGTTCTTCCGCATCTCTAGCATGAGGTAACAAATCAACTTGTTGCAATATTTCCTCGATGCATGGGATCCTATCAACTAGGTGTTCCAGATTAGGGGCAAATCCATCCCCTTGACTATCGTGGACATCTATTTTCTGACTGGTTTATCGAGGTGTGGTGCCACTCTCCCACTATCAGGTTTCGCCCATGGTGGCAAGTCCATGAGGGATTATATTCACCGATACTGTAGAGAAGGATCTTAGTCGAGTAGGGATGACAAGATCAACATCTGATACGTCACTGTCTGGTCTTTGAGGACCATTTTGTTCACCTTTGCTAGACTTGCTAGTGGTGCGGCTCTTCACTTGGACGATAAGTCCTATATGTAGTATGCCTTAGAATGTCTTGAATCGAAGGTGTTCAACTGGTGTGATGCGGTACTTCTAGAGATAAAAGAACAGCTTACGAAGGTGAAAAATGGGTGATCTAAGAACTTTGGCTATGGTTCCATTTTCACCATTTTTGCCTTGGAGAAGATCCCACTCATGCAGCCACAGTACATTTCACTTGGTTTGCCACCACCCACTGACCCACAGATGCAGAGATGGGTTGACCTTATGGCCCGTCATGCTGGTCAGTCGTAGGTTTGTTTCTCTGATGCCTTCTTCAAGTGGTTCAACCGTTAGGAGATGGTTTATGCCAAGTGTCCATATGCTGGTATGGATTTCCGGGGTGACCCAGATTTGGTGCTACTAGCTAGTGAGCAGTGGAGTGCTATAAGTGACATTTCTAACCATATTCATGTTTATTTCTTTTATAGTGTTGTTGTGCTTCCTCTTATCAAGACTAATCAAAAATCATGTGCTCATGCAGATATCGGACCAGTGCGACTAGTAGTGCGCCTGAGAGCACCAACTACCGTTCTAGCAGGAGAGGCTGTAGGGAGAGTTATCCTTCGCGACTTGGATGTGGCCGAGACTCTTGCAACATTGCAAGATCAGATCGAAGGCCTCACTCTTGGTATCCCGGATGTGAGGACTGATGAGCTGCCTCTGAGATTACAGTGACATAATACTGGCGTGCGATGTCGATGGACTAGGCTTTTACACATGATTGCACAGGCGGTGACTTGTTATCATCAGCACCATTAGACTAGGGTGCCCCCTAGCATTTTGAGTTTTTGGTTCATTTGACTAATTTTGTCTTGGACATAGAACATTATGTGTAAACCATAAAGAATTATATATATATTTTTTATTTTCTAAGCTTCATTTTGTTTGAGTTACACGATCCTGATGAAAATATTGATGATATGCTTTTCTTTTATAAATGTCGCAAATGTCCATCTAACACATAATTTTCCAATGAATATGTTAATGTGTTTAAGTTTCTAGAAATATGCTGATATTGGATTGAATCGAACTGTCTTTCCAAAATCTTGACCCTTAGGAACATTGGATAAATAGCTGGATTCCATACAGAATAGATACCAATGAGCTGTAGAATGACAAGCTGTGAGTCTAGCCTGACAACAAGTTGGCTTATGCCATGTGTGATGGCATCAGAGAGGAGCTCCATCAATCTGTTGTATTTAGTGATGTTGTTCGTTGATCGACCAATACATACCCCTCTGAAACTTACTAGCTCGCCACTTAGATCAAAGATGGCCTGGGCCGCAGAAGGTAGATTCTGCAAACTACGGCTTGCTCCGCCAGCATATCCAACAAACGATTCCAATGGGTTTGACATCTGTAAAAAATACAAAAGTGGATTACCTAACCAAAAAAGATTGCTCTTAGTGAAAACAAAAATGTAACAAAAGCATAGGGGTTACTACATTGAGTCAAGCATAGTAACGCTTAAGGTACAACTTGTTGCGGTGTTTCACTAGTGGAATCCCATCATAATCCACTAACTCGTAGGCTCCTTTTGCTAATACAAGCTTAACAATATAGGGGCGCATCCATAAAGACTTGAACTTCCCTACTCCTAACTTATTGGACTCCTGGTTGTAAAGTAAGACCAGGTCACCTTCTAAGAAGACATGGGGTTTGACATTCTTGTCGAATTGCACCTTGACTTGTTTCTTATGGGCTTCGTTAGCCAAGGAGGCATCATGACGGGTTTCATCCAATTGGATTATTTCCAAGAAACGAGCCTCTTCTTCTGAAGTTCTAGGGAGAAGGCCGACTGTGAGCTTGAGGGATGAGATTTCACACTGAATTGGTAAGATTGCTTCCAGGCCATACACCAGCTGAAAGGGTGTAAACTCGGTTGCATTCCTCATCAATGTCTAGTACGCCGACAAGGCAAAGTACAGGATCAGGTGCCAATCCCGTTTATGGACTCCAATCATCCTTCGCAGCATTCTCTTGAGGACCTTGTTGATTTCCTGAACTTGTCCATTAGCTTGCAGATAATACGGAGTAGAGATATCGTGGGACAGTCCTAATTTGGCAGCCAACTCAACCATCATGTGATTGCGAAAATGCAATCCATGATCTGTGACTATAGCTTGTGGAACACCGAACCTAGAGACTACATGATTGAAAAAGGAAAGAGCAGTCTTTTTGCTTTGTTGTTTAATGTAGGCATCACCTCGGCCTGTTGCGTAAAATAGTCGACTGCATCTATGATATACCCATGCCCACCGGCCGAGGTGGGGTTACAATTCATGAAATCTATGCCCCATTTGGTGAATGGCCCAACAACGACTACTGGTTGCAGAGGTGCGGGTGGAATTCTAGTTTTGCGATCGAAGGTTTGACAGGCATGGCAACTTCTGACTACGATTATGCAATCCTTGAATATGGTTGGCCAGAAGTATCTTTCCCATAAAATCTTTTGAGCCATACCATAACCAGATTCATGCCCCCCACACACGCCTGAATAAAAATCATTCAGGACTTTTTCGACCTCCTCATGGGTGAGGCACCTCCACAGAACTGTATTGATACCATGATGGTAAAGTGTATCACCGACAATAATGTAGTCTTTTGCTTGGTATCGAGTACGTCGCCGCTCTAAACGGGAGGTATGAGACATATATGATTGGGTCTGGAGATAGATGATTATATCTCCATACCACAGATCACTTGAAGACATCAAAAACAAAGATTCATCCATGATTGTTGCATTGGATGTTAAATCGTTTGATGACGATGGGAGATCGCATAGCAACTCCGCGAAAAGTAGATCTTTCTTTGATTTGGAATTTACAAATTCTAGATCAAACTCTTGCAAAATTTCTATCCATTTGGAATATTTTCCCCGAGTAACTTTCGTGACAAGATATAAGTCCTGGGGTTGCAATCTGACAAAATGGTAGTTTTTCGAAAGAGGATGTAGTGTCGAAATATTTATATTGCTTGAACAGCTGCGAGAGCTAGCTTTTCAACATAGGAGTACTTAGTTTTTGTATCATTTAAGTTTTGACTTAAGTAATAAGTAAGATGTTGAGTTCCATTGTCTTCTTGAACTAAAACAATTGCTATGGTCATATCTGTTGCAGCCAAATACAGGTTATAGTCTTTTTGATAATGAGGAGCATACATTAATGATGCTTTTATTAAGGATTCTACTAAAGCATCAAAGGAAGCTTGTGCGACCTGATCCCAGATGAAGGGTTCTTCTTTCTTCAATAGACGAGTATAACCTTTAGCAACTTTGGCATAATTTAGAATGAACCTCCTGAGAAAGTTTTCTTTCGCTTGGAGTTTCTGAATTTGAAGCACATTTGAAGGTGGAGGAAAATCGATGATTGTCCGAACCTTAAATGGGTCGAGACGAATCCCATCCTTCGAGGCCACAAAGCCAAGTAAACGATTAGAACTGACACAAAACACATAGTTGTGTGGATTGAGTCATATCTTGTAGTGTCGACAACGTAGAAATATTTCTCTCAAATGCTGCAAATGATCGGTCTGATTTCACGAGTAAGCCCAAAGATTGTTGAGATATGGTTGAATGATGTTCTTGATGTCATGGAAGGCATAATTCATTTCCCTCTGAAATGTTGCCCCTGCGTGCTTTAGACCAAAGGGTAGCTTGCGATATGAAAATGTGCCCCATGGACAAATAAATGCAGTCTTTGACTAGTCCTATGGGTGAATATTTATTTCATTATACCCAAAAAGTCCATCCATAAATGAAAAGGTTTTAGATCCGACACATTCATCAATTATCTGTTCAATGAAGGGTGTAGGGTAGTTGTCTTTTGGACAACCTTGATTTACATCCCTATAATTGATGCACACTCTAATTGTTCCTTGTTTTTTCATTATAGGAACAATATTCGATACCCAATTGGTTAGAGGAACTGGGTAGATAAAAGCAGCATGGAGAAGTTTTTCAACTTCTGCCTTGATGGCAACTGCTTTCTTGGGGTGCACCTGTCGAAGCCATTATCATACTGGTTAGACATTTGGATACATCTTAATCTCATGTTCAACGATACTTGAGTCGGTGCCTGACATTTCTTCATATGACCATGCAAAGACATCTCTGAACTCACAGAAGAGAGCGTAATATATTTCCAGTTCTAACGGAGAACAAGATTTTCCAACATGAATATTCTCTACAATATCTGTTTTGGTCAAGATATTGATGGCAATAGTCTCTTCAATATTGGACAGGTTTCGCTCGGAATCCACCGTATTTACAGTATTTGATAGAAAATCAAAAACTAAGGGATGATCAAGGTCACTAGAACTATCTTCCTTACAATACGGAAGATGGGAACGATGGTGGTAATATTCCCATGGTGCCCCGTTAATCATCATTAACTGAAAAATTCCTTCGTCTGTAGAATGTACTTGTGACCAAGGATCTGAAGGGGTACCATATTCCTTAGACCTATCTATCCAAACACTCGATGAGCGTTGATTTGGGTTTGCCTCCCATGCTGAAAACATTGATTGCTACAATATTTCTATGGGGCTTGGAGACAAAACCTGGCAATGATCCATGCTAACATCATGATCGGATATCTTCTGAATGGAAGACACCATATTGCAGGTTCCCACCGCGGCCACTTCCGCCAAATTGTTTGGAGGCGGTAGGGCAAAACTCCCCATTAATGTAGGGTCTTTTAGTAGACCTACTCCGAAATTTTGAAGCAACTGGGAGCTCCCATGGATCATCGGAATGCTTCCCGTAACTTGTGAACTGTTGGGGAGAAATGTTTGTTGTTCGATGATTGTAATTCCTCCTTGGAAAGGAAATGAAATCTTTCTAGAGTATGTCGACAAAACAACGACCATAGCATATATCCATGGCCTTCCGAGTAGGATGTTGTAATCGAGGTTTTCATCGATAACTTCAACATCGATTTCTATTGTCTGGCCCCCCATTTCAACTTGAAAGTTACTTAAAATCCCATAAGGAGTGTATGTTTTTCCATCCAATGCTTTCAACATTGTTGAAGATCGCAACAAGGGTGGTGAGCCCAAAGTTTTCTAGCAACTCATTGACATAATATATGTAGATGCTCCCTCATCAAAAATCGTTCGATGAATATTCTTGTTGAGGGCTTTCACTTAAATAAGGAAAGCAAGCTGAGCTGGTAACTGAGGGTCATATCCTTTATGATTGAAGGCCACAAGATTAGAATCCACTGGGTCAATCCTACCTATTGCTGATAATAGTGCCTGCTTTTGGGAGGGGAAATTTTGCAGTACCTTAAGTGTTGACATAGCGGACAGCGATTGGGCCAGGTCCTCTAGTATATTATAATTTTGTGTTGCCCTGGCACAAGGATTAAATGTCGATTTGTGTACTACTCCCTTTGGAGGCTTTATCGTTAGCTCAAGAATGACGGGTGGCACAACTTCAGTCAAAGTTGTTGTCAAACTACTAGGTTGATCAGTAGCCCTATTGTTCGACAGTTGCGGATTCCCGTAATCTTTATTCCTTGCCGATATCAAAGCATCATTTTGCTGTTTTGAAATGGACAACATAAGTACTTGGGATGGGGAAGCACTGTCACTAGCAACCAGATTGGTTCCTGGGTTTGGAAACGGATCAGTGAATATTTATGAGGTTTTTGAACTCTTAAAAATTTTGTTAACTTCAGCTTTATGAGGACAATCTCTCATCCAATGATCCTCTTCGCATATCTGACACCTCGCAGGGGGTTTCCTTTGCCCAGAAGGTTTCTCAGGGGATCACTTATCCCATTTCTTTTTTTTCGCTTTGTTTTTCTTCTTGCCTCTTGGCTGCCTCGGTTCTTTGCCTTTGTCACTCAACATGATGTTTACCTTCTGTTGGGCAATTTATTGGGCTTAAATTGCTGCATTAAATTATCGACCAGGGAAACTCGTAAGCTTTGATGATGCCAGCACTATATATGCAGGAGTAGGCAACTAACTCTATGTCTAATTAAATTACCTACGATTCAATATAATATGCAAGGGAAGAGGCTCCTAACTGAGGAGATCCTGGTTGTCCTTCCCTACAGTATCATAGAGAAATCATAAAACTAGAAATTTAAAATGCAAACAAGAGGATGAACTTCAATTGTTGTTTAGATTCAAAGAGAGAAAGACTAACTTAGTCTCTTGATTGTCCTCTCTTGTACTAATCCAGACTAAACTAAAATTCATCCATAAGCGTAACCTAAATGAAATAACTTGAAACGTAAAAGCAAAGAGATGAATTCCAATTACAAATCAAATAGAGAGAGAGAGCCTAACTTTGACTCTTGGTTGTCCTCTCATATGTTGATAAGATTCTAATTGAAAATTCATTCATCAAACCAATCCTCAAACTTCTAAGCAATTAAATGAAATAAGATCTAATATAAAACAACATGTTCCTTTGCTCCTTCTAGAGTGAGCTCAATTCTCTTAAGAACAAAGTAACAAGCCATTCCATATACTACATTAAGATAACTTATATCTAAAACTACATAATGGAAAACTATTTCTAAAACTACATAATGAAAATATATGTGAAATGAAGCTTTATTCCATCATAAATTGGATACAATGCTCTAAGAGTCCTCTCCATGGAATGGAGGAGGTACTCCTATTTATACAAAAACTATGATAACAACCTCATAAATGTAAACCCACTATTCTCTCCTTTGACCCACATATTTCTCAACCAATGGTGACACATAACCCTATCCTCCATGATCTCCTCCATGAGGTCCATGATCTTCTTCATGAGGTTCATGATCTTCTCAAATTCGAATTTGAGCATAGAGTGCCAGATAAGGATGCCTTGGAAGCTTCCTTTGTAACTACACATGTCAATAAACTCATTCTAATTGTTAGGTATAAGTATAAGCATATTATTTTCTAAGTTTTAGCCATAAATTCACTTAAAAATGTTAAGAATTAATAAACTTTGGAAAAGCATAGTTATGGCCCAATAATGAGGTAAACATAATGATATGGAGGTGGAATGGAGGTGACATGAAGGTAAAATGTGAAGATATAAGTCAATAATGGAGTGAAAATAGGGACGATTTTGAGGCCCAACATACCCCCAAACTGAATATATTGCATGTCCTCATGCAATCTATTACATTACTTTTTGGTACTTGCGCTTTGGCTTAAACTTTGCATGATATTAGTTACTTAACTTTTGCAAGGCGTTATTTTGATGAAATACAACTTGGTTGGTTCTTGTGTTTCAACCATATTTTGTTTGTTGTATTCAATGTATGATCCTTGCATATTGATAATGTGATTTTTATTGTAGAGTATTTTTGTTGGAATGCATCATGGTTGGTTCTTGTGTAACAACCATGATTGTTTTGGCATGCAATTAACTTTTAAATACTTTTGAAAAAGCCATTTGTATGCTCATGTAATAGTGAATATATTTGGAAGGTAAGTGGGTTTTAGAATGTGATATATGAATGTGACAAAGCATGCATGTAAATGTATCCTTCCCCTTAAACGATGGTTTGGGTAGTTATGTGAAATGCGGAAAGGAAGGGGAAAGGAAGTGAAGCTTTTCCAAAAATCATTATTCTAACTTTTCAAGGAATTTAATGGTTAAAAGTTAGAAAATATCATACCTTAACTTACCCTTCCAAAAATAGATGAGAGTCGTGCACGTGCGGCTGCAAAAACTGTTGTTCGTAGTCTTCTTTACTTGGTTGGGAAAATGGTGGATGAAATCAAGAATAGTGAATCTTTTATTGTTGTCACGTCTGCTGTTGAATCTGTTGTTGGATTGTCTGCTGAACATGCGGAATCTGCTGCTAAATGTGGCTGAAAATGTATAAGGCTTGGAAGGTATACAAAATATAGAAGTTACATTTCTCTCCCAGCCTTATACATTAAGTTTTGATGATGCGAGCACTATATATGCAGGAGTAGGAAACTAACTCTATGTCTAATTAAATTACCTACAATTCAATATAATATGCAAGGGAAGAAGCTCCTAACTAAGGAGATCCTGGTTGTCCTTCCCTACAGTATCATAGAGAAATCATAAAACTAGAAATTTAAAATGCAAATAAGAGGATGAACTTTAATTGTTGTTTAGATTCAAAGAGAGAAAGACTAACTTAGTCTCTTGATTGTCCTCTCTTGTACTAATCCAGACTAAACTAAAATTCATCCATAAGCGTGAACTAAATGAAATAACTTGAAACATAAAAGAAAAAAGATGAATTCCAATTACAAATCAAATAGAGAGAGAGAGCCTAACTTAGGCTCTTGGTTGTCCTCTCATATGTTGATAAGATTGTAATTGAAAATTCATTCATCAAACCAATCCTCAAACTTCTAAGCAATTAAATGAAATAAGATCTAATATAAAACAACATGTTCCTTTGCTCCTTCTAGAGTGAGCTCAATTCTCCTAAGAACAAAGTAACAAGCCATTCCATATACTACATTAAGATAACTTATATCTAAAACTACATAATGGAAAACTATTTCTAAAACTACATAATGAAAATATATGTCAAATGAAGCTTTATTCCATCATAAATTGGATACAATGCTCTAAGAGTCCTCCCTTTGGAATGGAAGAGGTACTCCTATTTATACAAAAACTATGATAACAACCTCATAAATGTAGACCCACTATTCTCTCCTTTGACCCACATATTTCTCAACCAATG
>APFE031151378.1:131925-203044 GCA_000404065.3 Pinus taeda
TGTGGCAGCTACAGCAGCAGCGTGTCAATCAGTTTGGATGAGAAGGATGTTGAGAAGCTTAGGCCAAGAGCAGGCAAAAGCGACAGTGATCTTTTGCGACAATGGCTCAGCTATTGCATTGTCAAAGAATTCAGTGTTTCATAAGAGAACGAAACACATTGATACAAGGTTTCACTACATCAGAGAATTAGTGAACAATGGAAAAATCGTCCTAGAACATTGCAGGACACAAGAACAGGTTGCAGACATCTTGACAAAGCCATTGGATCAGAAAAGCTTTGAATTTTTGAGGAAGTGTCTGGGTATGACCGAATGCCCAGCAGGTGAAATTAAAGGGGAGTGTTAAAATTATAATTTCACTGCCCGCGCACAGGTCAGCAGTCAACGGCGCAGAAAACCACCACGGCAAATCAAAACCGGCAGGAACATATCGCACCACTCTTCGGGCTGAGGTGGTTTCCGGACAGTGTGGTCCGATGCCGACAACTGTCCAGCAGTGATGCACGCATGACATCAGCCTCAGGCCTCCACCGGAAGGTAACGTGCTGTCAACTCAACCTGTCAGATATCCGTCTGATCATGATGCTTCCCTCTCCGCCGTTTGATTTCCAGGAAAGTACTCCGCTGTTTAACCTGCCACAAGTGCATACGGGCCTGTCGAATTTAATTAACCATGGAGCTGCCCACACCTTATGATTAATTCAATGTCATATGTTTGGTAGGGGTTTTAATATTTCTTACGGCAAAGTTAAAATAGCGTATGGGCGTAAGTTTTTTTTAATATATGTTTTTTTTAATATAGCGTTGACCCCATTTTGTCATGTGAAAACAAAAACGCACGGGGATTAAAATTTAATTGTAATATGTTATTGCATATGAAAAAAAAGTGGTTCGCAACACCAGGGGAATGAAGGTGTGTAATAACACACGGTAAAAAGAAACCAGGGGTCCGCAGGAAACCAGTTGCTTATATTCGCAGCAGCGAACAAATGAGAACCAGAGAGCACACTCTCCTGTGTGTGAATATTTGTGGTTTGTAATGAAAAAGGGATGTTGCTTATATTCGCAGCAACGAACAAATGAGAACAAGAGCACACTCTCCTGTGTGTGAATATTTGTGGTTTGTAATGAAAAAGGGATTTTATGCATCAGGGTAAAGTTTTTGATTTGTAATGTAAAAAAAATTGCACAGCAGTGCAGAATAAGGAAGAAAAGTAAATGAAACCAGTGGATTGTTTTGTTGAAAACCATGTATTGTTTCACACAGGTGAAAAGGTAAGTATGTAACTCCGTGTAAGTTTTGTTTTCACACAGCAGTGAATGTAAATGAAATATTTACACACAGTGGTGTAAAATTTCATAGGAGACAGAGTAACTTATGTGAAAATGTTTTGGTGAATCCCTCTGAGTAAAAGAGGATGAATATGTCTCAGTGATTTTGTTTTAATGAATAGAAATCATTTTTATGGTGGTGAAATACTCTGTGTCCTGTGTAATTAATTTTAAAAAGACTTCTCTGTGTAAAAGATCTTTTAGCAAAGTAAACAGAGGATATGTGTTTTATATTGTATGGTTTTGGTATTTTCCCATCCCAAACAGAAGTAAAAATACCCAACAATCTGTAAAGCTTCCATGACAGAAAATTTTGATGGGATCTGTAGGAAAGTTTATTTGTTTTGAAAGCAAATGGACATACACAAGAAGACAAGAGAAACATGATCGACCATTACGAACTGTAAATATATATAGTTTGAAATCAGAATTGCATTTCTAAATTGCCAATCATTTGGGAAAATTTACATGTATCAATAAAAAATTGTGTACAGTCCGGCAAGCAGCAGTTGATTTGGGGATTCCTGAAGCCTTTGAAAAGTTAAGTTAGTCTGGCGTCAACCCGTTGATGGTACCTTTTGAAAGAAGGTTTGACGCTGATCAAATTCGGTACATCAAGCAGAACTGCGGCCAACTCAGAATTGCCTGCCTGGATCCGAACCAGGACGTTCATGGAAAAATATTGTTGTATACTTGGGATTGGGCTGTGTCATAAATGAATTAATTACGCAAAGAGAGATACTTCTTTTTGATATTTTGTATGACTTTGAGAGCTATATATTACCGCCTCCCGGGCTTGGAGTAGAACCCAGCTTGTGCTTCTTGCTCGTTTTCCGCTGCACGACATGATGATCTCCCTGGCTGTGGTCGGATTTCAGGACGTGAGCTCTGCCTCTAATTATTTGGGATTTCGGCCGGATCATGTGCGTGTGACCAACCCCCGGGCAATCCTTGGATGTGTAGAACTCATGTTCGGTCACCATGGAATTTACAATAGGACTGCGTCCTGATTTATTTACTCTGACCCTCTGTAGTAAATTGAATACGCCGTTTGCTTTGATCTTCTGGGTCTTTTGACCATCCACGTTAAGCCTCAACGATAACTTCTGGTCCTTTGTGGCACTATTTGAAGACGTGAAGCTCCTGCCGCTTCTCTCTTGATCATACTGCACCGCATTATTCTCCACGTCATTGCCGACAGTATGTATTTGGAAGCCATCGTCGACAACGGAATCAAGATTGGGATCTACGCCAGACGGATTGTCCGGGAAACCATAATCAGGAGACCCATTATAGGGCTCTTCATCCTAAAACTCAGTGTTAAGGGACGAACGATATGATATCAGATAAGATATCTCTCTTTACACAGACGATTTGAAATCTGACCGATGCGCAAAAGAGTATGTCAGTGAGAATGGAAAAACTACAACTCCGAGAGTCGAAAGAGTTGGATGAGAAAATATGGGAAAGGACGCAAATAATTATAACGCACACCCACGTGCCTGTCGCTATGATTGTCGTCCGAGCGCGCTCACGAGTCACCAGTGATAACCGCTAACGAAACTCGGACAGATCGGCTGGCCGTGCCTCTTTTGTTCGGATTAGGCTATTCGTCTAGCAAACCGTGTTTGTTTGGTGCGGTCTCATTTTTCTCAGAGTTTTCTGTGGACACAAAATTGCTATTTTAAACGGGAAGATTGCGACAGAAATATAATGCTCCCTATTGTTTTTTAGTTTACTCCTATTGAAGGCCGATGACAATCCGAAAGTAGTTAAGGTTTGACGAATTTCCAGTGGCTGGACCCGCTTGTAACCTGTGCATTCTCTTGGCTGTGGTCTCGAGATTTGTTGTCCAGAGGTTCTGGTTAAATGGTTCGGGTAAATGGGGAATTTTGGTTTTATAGGGCTCCTGATTTAATCGCGAGCAAAATTATATATCTCTACAAACTGCTCCAAACCTAGACCCGAATTCTTCTGTACCTAAAAAACGATTTCATTCTCTTGGTTAGTACACACATGTATCTAAAAAGCGGGCTAGTACATGCATCTATCTAAAAAGCGTTCATGTTGGGGGCCAGGGCACACCAGTAATTTAAGCATTGTAGTTGAACAGCCAAATTTAAAATCTTCCAACCGCCGGTCCAATTGGACCATAAAAATAAAGGATTCCACTTCAAACACGGTTTTCCTCTCCACATTGAAGATAGCGCTAGCTAGATCTTCCCAACCTACATGGATAAGATTAAACATGCCCTAATTTGATGAGACGGGTATGAAAATCCAGACCTGCTTTGATGCTATATGTATTTTCATTAAGAACAAATACAATATCATTTTCTTTTCAAAGTCACCATGACTTTTGAATTGACATGACCCGTGAGGAATCCTTGGAATACTCTGCCGTTTCCTTGTATATCATAAAATTATACAAGCTGCTATTTCGTATCATAGAAACATAAAAAGAGGAAGATAAATCTATGTTAATTATTTATTCGAAAATTTGCCAATAAATGGTTTATGTAAAATTTAAAATATTTAACCATTTAAATTAGTTTGGCACATTGCATGTCTTTTACTCATATTGAGGAAATATACATAATATTCATGAGATATGGTTAGTCACACGCATTTGAAAATTTTGAGTGAATAAGTTTGTTTACACATTTTGGGTTCTAGATCTAATCTTCGGAGGCTAGATTCAGATCTATGCTGTTAGGTTTTAGATCTAATCTTCTCGGGCTAGATCTAGATCTAATCTTATCTTCTCCCGTATTTCTCTATAGTTGGGTTCTACGAGCAAGTAAATTATGGCTCCAACCTTTGCAAAAATAGCTCCTCGCTTATCCGCTTCTAGAGGGCAAGCTTTTGCCCATATTCTCGAGCTAGATCTAGATCTAATCTTATCTTCTCCCGTATTTCTCTATAGTTGGTTTCTACGAGGAAGTAAATTTTGGCTCCAACCTTTGCAAAAATAGCTCCTCGCTTATCCGCTTCTAGAGGGCAAGCTTTTGCCCATATCGTGAGTGAAGCCCTGCCTCCCACTATCGAGGTGGTTGAGGCCTCACTCGATAAGGCTTTGAAGTTTTCCGAAAGTGCCCTAATCTACCAGTTCAATGCTTTTTGGCCGCGGCTTACAACTCTCCACAATTGGATCTAGGAGGTATGGAAGCCTGTCATTTCTGATGAAGTTAATATGTACCCCTGTGCTAGGGGTTTCTTTATAATAAATTTTGAAAATCCTAAAGGCAGACAGTGTATTTTAAATTCCAACCCTTGGTTTTGGGAGAAATAAGACCTATTGATGAAGCCATGGAACCCATCATTCGATCCCTCTACATGAGTCATAACCTGATCACCACTTTGGGTGAGATTGCCAAGCCTACCCTTGTATCTCTTGAATCTCTCCTCCCTAAAAGCCATTGGAAATGCAATTGGAAAATTTTACTCCAGGTGCCGAGAAATAGAGGAATATGCAAGAACCACCTATCCACCTATCTGTGTGGAAATGGAGTTCAGCCCCTGATTTCGAGTTGAAATAAACCTAACAAGTAAACACTATTTGTGGAACCAGAAACTCGATTATGGAAGTGTGATCTTCACATGTCGATCCTACTTTGAGACATGTCATCTAGCCAAAAATTGCCCAAAAGCGTCCGAGAAAAATTCTGTTAAAAAAAACCAACACTTATTTACATGGTGGGAAGTAGCACAAAAGGAACACTACACTGCCATCAAAAAAGAATACTCTAGAGAAAACTCTAAATCACAATAAATGAGTCAAGAAAGAAACAACTCTCAAGACAAGCAGTGAGAAAGTTCCACCCAACAAATCAATATTTATGAGGATTTCAATACCGCACAAAATAAATCTTCATTTAACAGATATCCTAGACCAAACTTCTTCTCTCACTATCTTCAAAAGGACGAACACAATAGATCGTGAAGCTAAGACACCAATGTCTCAAGAATGAGAAGAGATGAAGGAGATTCAAGATAAAGAAAGTTGGAAGACCGTAGAGAAAAAAAAGAAAACTATAACACAAATCTCACCAATAAAAACGAGAAGCTAAATAATTATAAATTAAGAAAATTACAAGTCTTCTATATTATATATTAATTATATTTCAATATATCTATTTTCTTTTTATTTTAACTTAATAATTATATTGTTATATAAACTTTGAAAAATATGAAACATTTTTTATATTAGATTTTAATATTAATAATTACAGTAAATTATTTAACCAGATTAATTTTACATATTGGTTACTTCAACCAATAAAACTTATCTGTATATTTTCAACATATAACTTTAAAAAAACACATAGCCTAAAATATATTACATCGATTAAAACGAAATTAAAAACGTGATAAGTTTCCAATGAAAACACATACGGACAAAACATGTAGTACAATGTCAAACTCAACGTGTAGTGGAGAATCGTACGATGAAGTTTAGCATCCATCGAACCTTTTTTCCCTAAAAAGTATCCATCGAATCGTAGGGCTTTTACAGTAACAAAATATGTCATTTACAATCGATCCTTTCCGCAAAAGTCCACAGGCACAGTGCACGAAGTCAGTTCATACTATCACGTTTAACTCGGGAATCGGGAGATCATCTCCATTTCTGATGTGTATTTTACTCGTCCCATTCTCTTTCACTTCACCCTCCACTGCTCTTGCTCCACATTCTCTCTCATTAAACCATCTTTCGACAGTTTTGTTAGATATGCGTTTATGCTTCCATTTCACCCTTTTACCAAATGATTTCCATGATTATTTCATTATTTGCATATTGTATGATCTCTTACATTTCCTTTGTAATGAACATTACAAAGTTGTCAATGTAGCCACTAATGGAACGGTTTATACATTATTTCCATATTGCACGATCTGGGAGGTCTATTTTCCTCAAGTTAACAACCACGAAATTGTCCATTTACCAACCATATGAACTTTTTTATATCGAATATTTGTATATTGCATAATTTGTCACATTTTTCATATGGCTGGAATGGGCACATTTTCTTTTTAAACTAACAACACAAACCTTGTTGGAAGTAATGGAGAAAGCTAAACTTACATTATTGTTATGATGATGATAGGTTTGAGACTCTAATCTTAGACCTCATATCCTAATATTTAGAGTGGTTGAAACTATCCCATTAGTGTGAAATCTTATATATTTGAAGCTCAACTCGCTCAAGGAAAAGAGGGGTTTGTATGACTGTTTGTACACTCTCCACGTACCACATTGCACGTGGAAAGCCATTTAATTAATATATTCAGATTTTATCATGGTACAAGAGCTGGTCGAGGATCCTGTATACTGAGTCAAGGATTTTCATGTCGCGTGATGCAAAATCGTTCTGTGGTTTCAAGGAAAAATCGTGTCGATCCCACTGTGAGACTTACGTGCATTTTATTTTGACATGTCGACGTGACTGAAGGGTGGAACGGTGCCACTCAAGGGTTGAAGGGCGTGAATCCGCCGTGGTAAATTGCGCCGACCATGCAGAAAAACAAAAAAAAACTGTGCTATATGGCTGCTTCTACTGTGAAGACATCGGAGGAGGCTGTGAAGACATCGGAGGAGGCAGGACTTGTCTGGAGGCCACGAGAAGGAGGCCGGATCTCTGTTTTTTGTTTGGAGGCCGTGAGGAGATCGGCAACATCTTGGATCGTTGGATTGTGAGAACGTTGAATCATTGGATTGCCAGATTAGGGCGTAGTGTGAAATTTCGTGGAGGCGTGTAGGAGGCCGCGAAATCATCGGAGGCTACAAAATGTTGCTGCGTTGAATCAAAGAAAAACCTTAAACATCTGCCATAAGTGGTGTGGAGGATTGCATTGAAGTGGTGAACACCATTCAAGGTGATTTGCTCCCGGTTCTAAGCGTTAATTCTTGAGGGGCAGAATTATATACTCAACGTGAGAGGATGAATTCTATGCCTAGTTTTGGAACCGAATCATCATCGAGGCCATATATCCGGTATTGTTGTTAGCGTCATCTAGCAGATTTGTCTTGGAAATTTAATTGTTTGAGAAACTTAAGTTGTAGGTTGAGGAGATTCCAAAACCAATTGGGTAAATTTTCTTCTATGTTATTATATGCCACAATAAAAATGTGAAAGCTTTTACTGATTTGAACCCATCTTCAGAAATGTGTGTTATCAAAAATTGCTAATTACATACATCAAAATTAGATATTGATAGTGTTTCCTACTTGTGAAAGATCGGTTTGTTGTTCGTTGCGAGAGTCGATGGCAGTGAGACCTGCATGGCACAAAAGCCACAGTCTACAAGGTTCTACTACTGAAGAGCTCCCAAAGGGAGAAGTTTCCTGCTTGCGTGGTAACGGGGTTGTTGGAGCTTGTTAGACGACTCTGTGGAGTCAAAAAGAAATCTCAAAGCAAGATAAAGTGAGATAAGCTGGACTTTAACAACATGTCTATATTTTTAGATGTTTTTTATTCTAATGATGATGATTTTCTCATGTGGGCATTTGAAGGCATTGGCATGCGTAGTATGTTCGAGTGAGAAGAAATTTCAAAAAAACAATGTGGTTCTGTTGATCACCATGAGAATCAAGAGGCACAGTCTATTGTGCAAGATCCTGAGATTGAAGCACATGAGCTAATTTTCACAAAGGGTGTAAAGAGGAACGAAGTATTGAAGATCAATTGGATGATCCACATGAAGCTGATTGTAAAGATGTGGCAGAAGAAGACAAAGCTGGAGAGAATTTAAATTGTGATGATCTCATTAATATTTGTGTCTGCAGATGTTACATCAATGAATGATGAAGATGTCATAATTTGATGTTCACATGGTTAACACCGGAAATAGTTAGAGGGAAAATTATATTATCGAGTCTGTCATAATCTTGAGAAGGGCAAGAATAAGAATTCAAGCTTTCTATTACTAAGAAAGAAATTAGGAAAAGATACATCACTACCTCATGGCGAGGAAAGTGAAGATGAAACCTTGACTCAAGATGAACAAGTATGGACTCACAAGAAAAAAGACCAAAATGAAAACCTATGTTTATAAGTTTTTCATGTTTTAATTGTAAGCCTAGCTGAGAGTAAACGAGCAAGCGTATGTTATTGTTCACTCTTTCTCTATTAAGGGGGAGTGTTGGAAGTAATGAAGAAAGCTAAACTTAGATTATTGTTATGATGATGATAGGTTTGAGACACTAATTTTAGACCTCATATCCTAATATTTAAGAAGTGGTTGAAACCATCTCGTTAGTGTGAAAGCCTATATATTTGACACTCATCTCGCTCAAGGAAAAAAGGGGCTTGCATGAGTGTTTGTACACTCTCCATGTATTGCACCTTGAAATCCATTTAGTTAATATATTCAGGTTTTATCAAACGTGACCATTTGCCCACGATTAAAATTGTTTATGGATATTTTTTTTATGAACTTACTGCAATATTCAGCAACATTGGGCTTCAATTACAAAATTATTGAGATATTAATCTCACTGTTAGTTAGTTGTTGGTTAAGTGTCATCATATGTAATTTTATTGTCTTCGAAGTGTAATAAACAATTTAGTTTTACTTGAGTTCTACTCCATAGGTGTGAGTTTTACTTTAGTCATTTATTATTGATGTTTACAATGTAACTTATTTAGTCATTTAGAATATTGAGAAGAGCAATTTCTGTTCCACTTTTCAATTTCATTCTTTATCATGATATGCGAGCTTAGACTAGGTAAGACTCTGTGAGAGAACAATAGAGATCACACTAGGTTGCATAACACTCGTTGAGAGCACCATTTCCTACCTTTGTGTATTCACAAGAAAAGAGAAGAGATTCGCTATATAGATTGTAGAAAAGTAAAAAACTACGAGACGAAGGTTGCTGCGAAGTTGTGTTGAATAAAAACTTAAATTTTTTTTGCAGACTAACGCTATCCAAGAGTCAAACTAACACGTTAGTGTTGTAATGCTTGCCTTCACTCTCGACGAAAGCTTTAGCACGCTGGATAGTGGCACCTATAGTTGCGTTATAGGTCACCGAAAATATTTGTGGGAGTTAAGTCGTTTATTCGTATCACTCTTTTTATTCAATTCATATAAAATCCATAAGCTGCATGGGAGTGACTTAAAATTCTTTTGAACGGTACTTTGCCTTGTTATGATTAAAAGGAGCATATGTTTAAAAATCTTTTAAAGGTACAAAGGTGTGTTATGTTTTTAAAAGGAATATTAAAAAGGGAGGATTAAAAGAGGGTTTCTTATATTTTTTTAAAATGAGTGTTGAGTTTGTATTTTTAATTTTTTTTTTTAATAAAAATTTGGAAAGTAAATGTAAAAGGATTTTTTAAAGTTTTTTTTATAAAAGTTTTAGAAGGAAAAGGATTTTTAAAGCAGATTTAAAAGAAGAGGCAGACATTTTGCATTAAAGAAATGACTTTTTCCAATGCTTTGCCACAAACGCTCACTCAGTTTGGAAAAAATTATGAGTTTTGGTTTTTGACAATGACGATGTTCCGACAAGCCCAAGAGTGTTGGGATACACTTCACACTACATATGTAGAGCCGACTCAAGAAGCATGGGCGACCATGATTAATAATCAGAGGAATGCAGCGAATAAACTGAATAAAAAAAGAACACAGAGCCAAATGTTGGATTCAAAACTTCGTCGATTACTTTATTTTCGATAAGATAAAAGGTGTATCCACAGCACATGAAGCTTGGAAAGTATTAAAATCTACTTATCAAGTAATGATACAGTGAAGACAGTGAAATTACAGACATTGAGATCACAGTTCAAAACCCTAAAGATGACTTACATAGAAAATGTGGATTAGTTCATGACAAGAGTTGTGGGAATAGTCAACCAAATCAAGCTTATTGGTGAAATCATTTTAGGTGAGAAAATACTTCAAAAAGTTCATCGAAGTTTGCCCAAGAAATATGATATGGTTGTAACAGCCATTTTGGAATCCAAAGATCTTACAACTTTCTCAGTAGAACATTTGACTAGATCACTACTAACACACGAAACAAGAATCAACTTCACAAAAGATTCCATGGAACAAGATTACAAAGCACAACTTTCTTTTGGCAGACGCAGAAGCAGAGGATATAGAGGTGCCAACAAGCGAGGCAGAGGCTAAAGTAGAGGTAGATCAGAATATCAGCAAGTAGAAGAGCAATCGAGACCTCCACAAAATCAAACTCAAAGGAGTAGACCTTGGAGCAAATATAATGTCCAGCGCTATTACTGCAGGAAATTTTGGCATTATGAAAATGAATGCAAAAAGAAACAATCAAATCAACAAAGAGTCAACGTCCATCTCTCTAACAATGAAGGCGAATCCTCTGAAACAATGTTTCTTTCATGCAATTTTTTTGAAGACACTCACAACTAGGACATTTGGTTGTTGGATAACGGCTGCAACAATCATATGACAGGTAACAAAGATATTCTTTCTTATCTTGATGGTTGCATAACATCAGAAATTACTCTTCAAGATTGTTCTTGCATTAAAGGTGAAGAAAAAGGTATTTTTCCTATTCTTACTAAATAGAATCGACATGAATACATTCGTGGTGTTTATTATGTTCCAAATCTGAAGCATAACCAAACGAGTGTAGGACAACTTATGGAACATGGTTATGATGTAATATTTCAAGGGAACACATGTTATATATATAACAAACTACCCAATAGAATACTGATAGCTAAGGTTGATAAAATCAAGAATAGGATGTTTCCTTTGACTCTTAGAAGTCGACATATTTCACAATATTTTGTACACAATGTGTCACAAATAGATGAGACTTAGCTATGGCATTCTAGATATGGCCACATACCATTCAAAAGTCAAAGTAAACTTTAGAAATAGTCAATAGGCATTGGTCTCCCTACTATGAATGAGAAATATTTTAATTGTGAAATTTGTGTTTTGTCCAAGTCTAAAAGAGACAAATTTCCCACATCTTCCGCTAGAGAAAAAGAGCCTTTAGAGCTTCCCCATTCATATATATGTGGCCCAATGCAGAAACAGTCTATTGGTGGTACTTTTTATTTTCTGATATTCATTGATGATTATAGCAGGAAGAGATGGGTGTATTTCCTCGAAAACAAATCAAATACATTTGCAAGGTTCAAATAATTCAAAGCAGGCACAGAAAGGTAGAGTGGAAAGCCTTTGAAGGTACTCAGATCAGATAGAGGAGGAGAGTACAATTCCAATCACTTCAAAGCATTTTGTCAATAACAAGGAACCATAATGCAGAACACAACAAGATATACTCCACAACAGAATGGAGTAGCAGAAAGTAAAAATCAGTCAATCATGAACATGGCAAATGTATGCTTCGTGAGAAGAATTTGTCAAGCAATTATTGGGCTAAAGTAGTTTCCACAATAGTGTATGTTCTCAACAGATCTCCAACAATGACTCTCCATGATACAGTTCCTCAGTAAGCATGGGATGGTAAAAAGGTAAATGTATCTCACTTTAGAATTTCTGGATCAGTAGCATTTTCTCATGTTCCTGAGAAGATAAAAAATAACTTGATGATAGGAGTGAGAGATGTATTTTCGTAGGCTATATTGAGTAGTCAAAGGCTTACAAACTGTATAATCCAATTACAAAGAATTTTTTTTTAGTAGAGATGTAAATTTTTTTGAAAATAAATCTTGGTCTAATCATGTTGATAAATCTTCAAGTCAGTCTTTTTATCCACCACAACCACCAAGATTGCAGGTTGAACAAGAGCCATACCATTATGAAAATGGTACATCTTCAAACAATGAACCTATGAGTGATTTAACATCTTCAGAAGATAATCAAAAAATAAGAAGTATCAGAGAAATATATGAGTAGGAGCATGAGTTTAACCAACATAATATGTTTTCATGTGTTTCATCTCAACCAACTCATTTCAATGAAGCGGTTAAGGAAAAGCATTGGGTAGAAGCAATGAATGAAGAAATTGCTGCCATAGAGAAGAATCAGACTTGAGAATTAGCTGATCTCCTGAGAAACAAAACTAGAATTGGTGTAAAATGGGTATATAAGACTAAGCTGAATGATAAAGGAGAAATTGAGAGACATAAGGCAAGGTTGGTTGCCAAAGGATTCTAACAATAGTTTTGTGTTGACTATAGTTAAACATCTTCTCGAGTAGTAAGGTTAGACATTGTCAGGACCATTTTGTCCACAACCGCTCAACATCAATGGAAAGTCTATCAACTTGATGTAAAATCTGATTTCCTAAATGGTATGTTGCAGAAAGAAGTTTATGTAGAGCAACCTCCTAGTTTTGAAGTTCCAGGACAACAACATCAGGTATACAAATTGAAGAGAGCCTTGTATGGTTTGAAACAAGATCTAAGAGCTTGGTACAGTCACATTAACACCTATCTCATGAAAAGTGGTTTTTTCAGAAGCAACCATGAGCCAAATTTGTATATCAAAATGCATGAGGGTAAAATTATTCCTTTATGTAGATGATCTTCTTTATACAAGAAATATGATGTTTGAATATTTCAAAGCAGCAATGCAAAAAGAGTTTGATATGATAGATCTACGAGTCATGAAATATTTCTTAGGCATTGAAATTCACCAATTTGGTAATGGATGTTTTGTTGGCCAACAAAAATATGCCACTGATATCATCAAAATGTTTAGAGTGACCAATTGCAAATCTGCAGATACACCAATTCCTCAAGGCACAAAATTGAGCAAGGAATATGTAGCATCACGGTTCTACGTTGTATAAAAGTCTAGTAGGTAGCTTGTTATATCTTACTTCCACTAGATCTAATATTGTGATGCAACATGTTTGTCTCTAGGTTCATGCAGTCACCTGAGGTTTCTTGTTGGAAGGTTTCAAAAAGGATCTTAAGGTATATTTTCAGAACAATAGATTATCGTTTGTTCTATACACATTCCGAAAATTGTTCACTTTTAGGTTATACAAACAACGGTTATGTAGGGAGTTTACATGATCGCAAAAACTCCTCAGTGTATGATTTTCATCTTGGAAGCAATCTGATTTCATCGGCATCCAAAAAACAATTAATCGTTTTAATGTCTTCTGCAGAGGGAGAATATGTAGCAGAAAATTCAATAGCTTGTCAGGTTGTGCGGTTAAGAAGATATTGAAGGATATTTCCAATATTCAAAAGGAGCCAACTCCAATCTACTGTGACAATAGTTCAACTATTTCCTTATCAAAAAATCATGTTTTCCACAAAAATATTAAGCACTTTGACTATCGTTTTCATTTCATCTGTGAGGTTGTGAATAATGGGGACATAGTACTTTCTTTCTGTGGTTCAAAGATCAACTAGCAGATATTTTCACAAAGCCATTGGTCAAGAATGTATTTGAAATTCAAAGAGGACAACTAAGCATTGTAAGTTTCACTACATGTAACAATTCATACTAGGAGGGGATGTTGAGATATTAATCTCATTGTTAGTTAGTTTTTGGTTAGGTGTCATCACATTTAATTCTATTTTCTGTTAGGTGTCATAAACAGATTAGTTTTACTTGAGTTCTACTCCATATGTGTTGAGTTTTACTTCAATCATTTATTATTGATATTTACAATGTAACCTATTTAGTCATTCAGAATATTGATAAGAGCAATCTATGCTCCACTTTTCAGTTTCATTCTTTATCAAAAATTATGTGGGAGCTTTGAAAGTTTGATATAGAGCCACAACAAACTCAGTGGGTTTGAACGATCAAGTACAAATCAGGACGATCAAAGATTTTTTGGGGCAAGATATAGTTTAGCTGATACCAAAACAATTTAATATGAAATTGTACAAATGACATCATTCCCCTTGTTCTATAATGAAATCATTACATTCATTCTGTGCAGCTAATATTAAAACCAGGTTTTTGTGAAGCAAGGTCTGGACCGAGGAGGTGGGCCACCAATGTTGATGCATGGATGCCCACTCAAAACTCCATCTAAAAGACATAAGATCTGAGATGGCATGAGAGAAAGCTATGATGCACGAATTAACAAGATGGAGTACTATTGTCAAGAAAATCCCAAGACCAGTCAGAGGAAAATAGCTATAATGCATGGGAGGTTGACCCATGAACTTACTGGATTTCCACTTCATCCATAATTATCAACAAAATCTTTGTTGAATTTGTTGCATGTATAGATATGGCCAATTCTCGGTGGAAATTAGGATGGTTGGGCTTCACACGGATCACTCACTATGTTAAATATCCCAGTTTTGTTAGCTATAACTTAGGTCTAAATTTGTCCAAACATCAAACCTATAGTTTTGATGGATTTCTATTTCTGATAGTGATAGCATCTGCCTGAGCTTGTGAAACATGATATTGGGAGGGCAATATCTAATGGAAGATTTAGTCTTCTTAATAATATGCATTCTCCATAATCTCTTTTTAATCCCTTTTTTCTTGAGTATTTTTTGCTATATAGGAGTAATAATATTTTAACACGACTTCTTAACTATGATCATTAATATTATGTTTAAGATATTCTAAGAGATCTTTTGCAAATAGATATTTATTGCCAATAAATTTGTAAATGTGTAAATTAATTGATTTTTTAATTTATAAAATTGTAAATAGATTTCACCATTATTTACAATTTTTTTAATGAAATAATATTTTCTACCAATATGTTTGTTTATTTGATGACAAAATATGTTCTTTAATATATCTATTGTTGAGTTGTTGCCACAATGAGCTAGATTTGGTCTTCATTTTTGGTTGAACATCACCCAGTACTCTATGTAACCTAGTTTCTTGACAAGGTATTTATGGTGTTGCTAGTTACTCAATTGGGCTATTTATTGGATGCCTATACTATTATACAAGAACTAAGATGGAAAACATATCCTAAAGTGTTTTTTTTATCATTCATCCTTGTTATTTACAAAATTATAGATTCAACCAATAAATTATCACTAATGCTAGATTATAATATACCATATCCTAACGATCTAGCAATATATCTCAAAATTATTTTATAACCTGCCAATGAGATTCTTTTGGAGACATTGCATAAACCTGGAAATCAAACTAACAAAATACAAAATGTTTCACTTAGTGCTAGTAATATACATGAGACCACTAACCAATCTCTTTCTTAAAGTTGGATCTACATTGGATTCCATATTTTTTGTATTAAGTATTTCCCCTGTTGTAGTTGGGGTTAGCGCCAGTCTATAAATCATCATATTTTTGTTAAAAAAAATTGAGAGAATGCAAGAGAAATGATCAACTCTCAATAAAAACAAAAAAAAAAAAAATCATGTAAACATTTTTGACACAGAGTTTACTTGGGAACACCCTTATAGGAAAAATTGGTCAAATATATGTTGGTTTCCTTGACAAAATTTAGCCAAATGACACCTCAATGCTCACCGAAAGGCACATTAAGATTGATTAGCATGACTGAATTTATATTACATGCAATCCATAGGCAAAATACCATGGGATACCAAAACCATAAGCGCAAAAAGAATTATTGTTGACCTAAAACATGTTTAATACAACGATTCATTCAAGTCAATGTTTACCTAACACTACCACCTTTAAAAATGACTTGTGTAATTATCTCAATCCTACCCCTCACTAGGTCTATATCCAATTTGTCCAAGAATTGAGAATGTTCTCCCTTGTCACCTAAGTTTACATCTAGATTTTTTCAATAATTTAATATTGTACACATGACTTCTAGGTCTTACAATCATATACCTATTTAAATACAATTAAAATGTTCAACTATATGATTGTGAATAAATTTTTATTATTGCTATTGGCTTTAGGAAATCATGGGAATGGACTCAGTGTCCATTGTTTCTTTTGTATGAAATTTCATTTGCACTTCTTGACCACATCCCTCTACACCACTACAACTTTTGCATACCATGCTCTTCTCTATGTGCATTATCCACTAAGTCTTTACTAGGGAAAATTTTAGGGGCTCATATTTGTATGTGGGATAATTCTCTCTTTTTTTTCAAAACAAAAAAATTCCTTATTTTTGTGTTTCCTAAAAATGATTTACATAAACTTTATGGTATAAAATTATTTAACCTTAAAATCACCAATATAAATACTATATAAAATTATTTGAAATTTGAATTTCTTTACAAAAATATTGCCAAAAAAATTAGAATTTCTTCCACATCATGTTTCCTAACTTACTACCTAGAGTATTCCTTGAATAAAAACCAACTTCTGTCATCAATTCAAGGGTCTTCTCAGGAAAGATAACCAAGCCTATCATCTCTTCCATCCAAAAAGTGGTCATCCTTATTAGTTATGAATACTCAATTCAAAAGAAACCAAAATATTATACCATTTAAGACTTCCTCTTGCTATATGTAGAGAGATTCAACTCAATATCCATGTGACTAGTAGTTACTATTACAACATGGATTTTTATAATTTCTTCACCCTTAGCATGATTTCTCTAAATTATGATATGAACCTTTCCTAGGGGGTGCTCATGAATTTGGGTCTTAATATCAATGAATGTAAGGGATTATAATTGGTCATCATGCCAATATATTTGTATAAGCTCTAGTGATTTGAAGCAAGACACCATTTTACATACAACCCATCAAGATATATTCTTCATAACTACCTCTCGCACACCTAATTTACTTGTCTACAAGTAGATTGTTGCACTTATTTATTATTTTCTCTCCAAAAGATTGGAAATGTATAGTAGGAATATTGTTGTTTTCTCCAACATTTACAATGCCTATAACAACCAAGGGTGTGCAATATTTAGCGTGATGAAATTTGCAAGGGAGAGGTTTGACCCCATGACCTCACAAGGCACTAGGGTTTGCATTGACACTATAATTTGAAGCTTGTACTAAGCCAAAATTGGCTCTCTTATTGTTTCTCACTTTGGGCGCTTTTATTGACTTCATATTAATTCTCACTAACTCACAAAAGACCAATAATATACCTTGATATGTTGTTTCTCTATACAAGACATATGTTTCCATGGTACCCCACCATAACATCCTATGTGAGATCATTGCATAAATAAATAACTTCACAAAGTGGTATGCTTTAGAAACCTCCTTGTTCCCTCTTATTGGTTCATTACCATCATCATCGTATCTTTTATCTCTTGTGGCTATCTCATAATTATATCTATATCATTATTCACTCCCCCTTCCTATGGCTACACTCCATTTTTTCCTTGCTTCTATTAGAGGTCAAGTCCAAGTTCAGATCCAAGTTCATATTTAGCTCTACCTCCAACCTATTAACATCTGAGTTGTTCCCATAGTAATCCACTAGGGAGCTCCTCCCTACACACCCCTAAAAATATTTTATTTCCACAAAAACTTAGCTATTTTATTTTTTAGTTATATTTTTCTTCCACAACAGGAAAATATGGGCTCAAATAATATATCCATGAACTTTTGTGCAAAAATATTCATCTAAGAAACAAATTTACCTCTTCAACTTCATCATATAAGTAAAAGATCTAGGGATTCTCTAGGAAATAAATGTTCAAGTTACTGTTGCTAGAGTTTAGCCAAAAGTAGCTCTAATATCGTGTTAAAAAAATTAGGGAGTGGGATACCATTTAAAAAATAAAATAAAATGACAGTATGTGAGAGAAACTATTAGCCAACTCTAACAACAAAACATATAAATTATGCACATATCATCGACAAAAATTTATTTTGGAAAACCCTTGAAAATTTTTCCAAAGATATCTTTGTTCTCTTGACCAAAATCCAACCAATCAAGCTAAGTGACCTGTCATTATTCACCTCTAGGAATATCAAAATAGAGTATCTCAAGCATTTTCAAAGCTTCATTGCATGTAATCCGCAAGCACAATACCATAGGCTATCGAAAACATGAGTGTAAAATGACCAATGTTGACTTTAAATAAAGCTTAACACTGTGACTTATTCATTGAGTTAAGGTTAACTTAAGACCTTAACCTTTTAAAAAATCCTAAATCATACTTTTCTCAAAACACATTTTTTCTTTTAGTCTTATTGAATGACCTCTGTCCCATGTGAATATCCCATTATTCCCAAATTAATCATTTCAAAATATTTCTTGATGACTGATTTAAACTTCTCTATTGGTAGATTTTTATGAAGATTGTATCATCAACATAAACAAAATTTTAAAAATAGGATTTGACCTTGCTTAGTCACCATTATGTACAATCTAGGTTCACTGCTACTTATACTAAGTCTATTGTTGATCAAAGTTCAAATCCTTCCTACTATACCTAGCTCTAGGAGCTTGCTTAAACCCATAACGAGGTTTATTTAACATACGTACCTTATATCCATGTTTTTTTATCATATATATTGGTGGTTTCTCCACATATACTTATTCATCTAAAATACCATTTAATAGTGTGAATTTTATATCAATTTGATAATATTTCCTCTTTACTTGAGATAGTAAGGATAAAAAAATTGTAAGTGTGACCTTGCATCTAGTGTAAAGGTCTTATAATAATCGACTCTAGGTTTTTGTACAAAACCTTTTTCTATAAATCTGGCCTTGTTAGTCTCTACTTCTCCTTTCTCATTAAACTTGTTTTTGTAAACCCATATTAAACAAATGAAATCTTTACATTTTTGTAATTGTACTAGATCCCATTTATCAATCTTCTCTATGGAATCCATCTCTTGATCAATTGTTATGACCCAACTTTCTTATTTAAATACTTCTCTAAAATATGTGGGTTGAGAAATAATAATGAAAAATTTAAATGCACATCGAGATATCCATATATTTTTCTCAAGATTCTCAGATTTCTAGATGTTTGGAAAGGAAATGTAGTACTAGATTCAATACTTGATTGAGAAGAAAAATTTCATTGACCTGATAGAGTAGACGACTTGTCATGAATGCAATTTCTTGGAGTTATTTTTCAAGTACCTTTGATTTATGATTGGGTTTTCAAACCTTTCTATCCTCCTTAATGCAATCATCTCCCTTGGTTCATCTTTTACCTGAGGTATTTCTACTCCAACAATGATAATCTTGGAAATGTTGTCCATCGGGGATTCAATCATTAAACCCCTCACATATCACAAGCATTCATTGCATACTAAACAATACCCTTAATTGCATACATATTGGAAAATACCTACAAAAATAACATTATTTAACCTCCTACCAATACAAACCCAACACACCTTCCCAACTTAAAAAGACACTACTTTCATAGAGATTGTAGGTATCCATTTTTTTCATTAACAATTTTTATACCCATTTATCTATTTTCATTAACTTTGAGCTCCATTTTTATACCCACCAATATAAAATCCCTTTACCCTCTATTGTATTGTGAATATATTATGTAATTGTTTCCTCAATGTATATCCCCCAATATGAATGCACTTGGTATGGTATTACTCCCACAGTAAAGCCCCAATGATGTTTCCATCCCATGCTTTATCTTATTTGAGTTCAATATCACTACCGTTACACCCCCTCCCAGGTTTATCCAAAGTAATCATTCTAACCAGGGTAAACATGAGAAGAGAGGCTACTATGATCAAATTTGACCTCCTATGTCATCTCAAAGAGGTGGAATCGACAAAACATCACATACAATCATCCAACATCATCAACAAAACCCTCAGGAGACAAGTCAGCCACTTAGACAACCTATCCCTGGGTTCCACTACTATTCTAGATATTTTAGGCCATATTTGCTCTCATGCTATGAGAAAGGAAGTGACCAGCAACCCAAAGTTGCTCTCATAGGCCTATTTGCCAGCATCTATGAACCAAAATTGCTAGTTCTCTGCTAGCGACCCCAGGATTTAAGCTACCTTTCTAGCCCATAATCATGGCCTCTACCCAAAACTTGTTGCAACTTCCAGAATTCATTAAAAACATATTAAAAATGCTAATATATCAAAAATCACCCTCAGGACTAAGCTTGAGCATCCCCAACTGGGATTCACATTTTGTTAAACACATGGCATCAATGCAACCTACAGGTCTATGATACAAGACTGAGCATAAATGACTGAAACAACTTATGGAACTGTTGATGGAATGGATTTCTTCGCAAACAGAAAAGGGGATCTCTATAGTGTAGGTTCCCAACTAGACCGTACACCATTTTCTTTAGCGATCTTGTCTGGTATGTAGGCCCGGTTGTCGTTCAGGTATGTTGAGCTTGCTTCGAACGAAAGTAGGATGCAGGCTCAATTGAAAGCATGAACTTCCATAAACACAAGGAAATAATTGACAAATATCTTGTAACGTGCATATCATGAATAGCCACACTATTAACAACATAAATCTCACGTAAAGTAATTGTCAGCAGACTTCAAATAAGACTCCTATTTTATAAGATAAAGTGATTAGAAACTCTAAAGTAGTTCAGAAAAATCAAACATCTATAAGCATAAGTAAATGTATAGTCAATAATAGATTATACCAATACCAATGAAGTAGTTCAACAGCATAAGCATAGAGTTAGGGAATCATATACCATCCATTCGTAGCAACACAAATATTTTATTATGAGACAACACATGAGCAAATCGTACATTAAAGAAGTCTTAGGAACATCTGATCCATCAAGAGAAAATACTCATGGAATTATAGCATAAAATATTTGAAGAACCCAATATTGGAATATTACAATCACTCATTGCATCAATTAGAGGAGCATAAGTTCTCTTAAGAAATATGTCTCAAAAATATCCTCAACCAAAAAGTCCTTTACAATGTGTCATGAGGGTGTATTTATAGAGCAAGGGTTACTCTAGGCCTACCCTTGACTCTTGAACTTCCTCATGACCCTTCATTTACCTGATGACTCTTGGACTTCCTCATGACCTTTCATATTCCAAAATCTCTTATTCTATCAAATTACATACATCAAAAAATAAGCTACTAATCTAATCTATCAATTTAAGAATAACAAGTTCAGGGATATCCACGTTGAGTTGCTCCATTAAGTATGTGGGACATAGTTTATAGTTAGTTGTGATAGGGGTGATCTATGGCTACTCTTCATCATGTCTGTGTAGGCATTTGAGTGCATCTGGAATGAGGGTGGTGCATTTGGAATTCACATGATTATTCAAGGTTAATATTTTTGTGTAAATTATTACTGGTTCCACCACATAGCATGTAATATTTTCTTTAGTGACAGCGAGATATTTTGCATGGGCCGCCTGATTATATGTATCAACAAAAGTTTGCACTTTGTTTGAAATATCCTCTTGCTTCTTTACCTGTCCAACTTCTCTGATAGATGGAACTCCATGAATTTGATTCATAGACTCTAGGCCGTTGAACATGTATTTGTAGGAAGCCAACACCCTATCCACATCCTTAGCTCATTTGTGTTTTGATTGGATCTTGACGTAGAGTTAAACCTTGGCATTTTGTATGGTGATCCAATCTTTTTTAGGGACTACCATTGGTGCTCCTGGGTACTTAATGGACAACTCATGCATGGTTTCTAGAGCGATTACAACTTCCTTCAACATTGCAACTCTTTCTTTTGTGTGATCTTGTATCGCCAGGATAGGGGCTACTATGTGATGCACCTTTGACATCTCTTCTTCAACCATCTGCATGGCTTCACCCAAGGTCTCTGCCTCTCCTTTCATTGCTTCTTGAAATTCTTTTGTGCCTGAGTGAAATCCATAGAGGGCTACATTCTCTTCTTATGCTTTCCTTCTCTCCTTCTCCGCACTGACAGCACTTTTTTTAGACGTGTAAAGCCTATTCTGAAGGTTTGTGATCTGATTTTTCTCATTCGGGCCACATTGTGTTCCGTGGAATCTACGAACTCTGTCATAGCCGAGGCTATCATCTATGGATTTACATTGATGTTGGGTACAATTTCTTTGGTTGTGGTGACCGATAGGGGCTCTACTGGATTCTAGGCATAATAATTTTTCCTTTCCTGCACAATTTTGAGGCTGACCTCATCGAAGGTGAGCTTGGTGAGATCTAGGACGTAATCTTCTTGTCCTTCCAAGAAACCTAGCTCTTGAAAAGGGAAGGTGCCCTCCAGTGAGGGGCGTTGTAGGAGGAATGTCTAATGGGGTTAGAAAACTTTGTTCTGTATCTTGCTCAAATGTTTTACTAGTCTCTCGTTCGATTTTCTTATTTTCCTCTTCTTTGGTCCTCCTCAGCTCTTCCTCCTACTGATTTCTCTCCTGCTCTGCTAGTGCCTGTTTCTTCTCAAGCTCTTCATCCTACTTTAGGCTTTCCCTTTTGTCCTCTTTCTACTATTTTTGTCTCATTTTCTATTCCTTGTCTTTGACCTTTTGTTCCTCTCACTATATTTTCTCCTCTACCTCTTCCTAGGCCCTTTGTTGCTCTTGCAATTTGTCTTCTAGTTTTTTTTCTCTTTCCACCTCTTCTTGTTGCCTCTTCTTTTCAACCTGGCCTTGGTCACTCAAATCTTGTGATTGCTTGAGCTCTTGTTCCCTTTTTCTCTTGAGCTCTTGTTTCATCCTTTATATTTTAGCATTCCTCTATTCTAGTGTTTCAATATTGTCTTCGTCTTTTGGGTCGCTCAAAACATCTTTGACCTCCTTGTCTTTCTACTTCTCATATTTCCCAGTGGACTTCTACATTTCCCGTTGTTTCTACTTCATGGTGGAGGCTCTATCTTCAAGGCTCACATTTTCCTGGGAGTGCTCGTAGAGATCCTCCTCTCTAGCCTGTTTCTCACTAGGGTTGAGTTCCCTAGTGGCATTATATCTATTATTTTCCTCTTCTTCATGATCTTGTCTAGCATGTGAAGAAGACCAGCTGAATTTTTCTTTCTTGCAATGGTAAATCATGTTATCAGGATTGTATGTCTGATAGTTGTCATTTACAAAGTGGCTACCTTTCAATGCTTTAGCCTCTTCCTCCACTTGTTTGAAGGTCTCCACTATATATTCTTTGATAACAAGATGGAAGTCTGGTCATGGTTTCTTTTTTCCTTTGTTTAGTACCTTTGAAAAACCCTGTGTCATCTCGTAGCAGACTTCTCGTAGGAGTGTTTTTTCTGTGACAAACCTACGTAGGGCATGGGGGGCATTATGGGTACAAAATACTCTAATGAATGTACCCTATCAGATGGGAAACCAACGCACTACCTTTTCCACCGTTTCCATATCCCTCCTTGACATGCATGGTGGTTCCTCACCAAATAAATATTGGTATAGCAAGGCGATAAAAGAATTAGAAATAACATCTATCATACATTTGTAGGTAGTGTCCTAGAATGCTATGAAACCAGCTCACAAAAAGATAGAAAAGATAGATCAATTCCTTATAAATAAGCCTCTTTGAGGGGGAAACCTCCTTTACATTACAGAAATGAAAAATTCTTAGATGATACAAATGACAAGACCTCCTTTCGATATCTAGGTGTCTAAGGGATCACAAATATAATCAAAGCCAAGATAACAATAATAATGTAAGGGCACAATAATAACAATAGTGGGCTTCTATGGGGCACAATAATAACAATGTGGGGACTACATGGGCACAAAAATATAATAAGGGGGTTGTACTAATAACAATAAGGGGTTACACTAGTAGTATAGGGACCTAACATGCTCCTCTCCTTCAAAAAGTGTTGTCCTCAATGTTTGAGTAGTTCTTGATGCTTTTATACAAAATTCTTGTCCTCCCATGTGAAATCTACAACAGGTAAGTTCTTCCACTTGATTAGATACTCTGAAATTGATCGATTTCATAGTTGTTGGGTTCTTGTTTCTATGAATTCTCCAAGTTCCATTATGATTTTTCTTTCCTCGTAAAGTTCCGGCAATATTGTTTGAACTGGGATCTTTCGTAACTTTTGAATTAGTGGCCACACTTCTTCATCCTTTTTCAATTCATCCCTTGCTTCGTGTATCCAATATGGTTGGATAATATAAATAGCACAAAACAATGCTTCCACATCGTCACCCTTTCTTGAGAGTGCATCTGCAACAACATTTTTCTTCCCTTTTTTGTAGATGATTTCAAAGTCATAAACCAACATATTTGTGACCCATTTTTCTATTCTTCTAAACATAATATTTATTCTAAGAAATATTTAAGACTATCATGATCCATTTTTACCTTGAAGTGTCTTCCCCTTCATCAAGGTCGCCATTTCTTAAGTGCATGTAATATTGCCAACATTTCCTTATGATAAAATGGTTGCTTGAGATGTAGCTGTAAAAATACCCAATTTCCTACATCAAAACTTCTGTCACTATGATGTTGATCTACCTGTTATTTCATTCGATTCTACACCAAAGTGGAATCATCCTTTAAAAGTTAGAGAACTTGTTGTTGATGCTCGATGTGATCTTTCATTGCTTGAATATTTTTCTTCTTGATCAGTCCTTCTATCTTGAGAGATTGAGGAGTGGTAACTTCCTCGAATGCATTACAAGATATGGTTAGATTCATTTCTTGATGATTGATGTGATCCTTCACTTCTTGAACATTTTTCTTCTTCATATGTCCTTCTATATTGATAGTTTGAGGAGTGGTAATTCCAGCCAATGTATTACAAGATATGGTCAGATTCATTTTTTCTTTCTAGATGTGATCTTTCACTTCTTGAACCTTTTTCTTCTTGATGTGCCCTTCTATCTTCAGAGTTTGAGGAGTGGTAATTCTTGCCAATGCTTTACAAGATACTGTCGAATTCATTTGTTCTTTCTCTAGGGTTGGTTCCTGGTGTATATCCTCTTTTGTTGATGTTTCTTGATCCTTTTCTTCCTTCTCTTCATAATCTATGTAAAATAATTTCTTCTCAGCACACTTATGACCTTTAGTGTATCTTTTATCACAATCGTAACAAAGCCATTTTTCTCTTTTCTCTTCCAATTACTGTAGTATAAACCTTGTAGGTTTTGGAAGGATAGGAGAAACAATACTTCCATGTTTATTGTTGTGAGGCGTAGAATTCCTTGTTGCCATAATTTTTCTTTGCACTTTCCTTGCCCTCTCCAATGAATCAAGTTCCCAAATACAAACCTCATGTTGAATGTTATCCTTTAAAGTCCCTATGGAGACATCAATCTTCTACTTCTCTAGAATATCATTTTCCCCTATATTCAATTTTTAATGTCCTCAATGTTCTCTGCCATTGAAAACTTTTGTTTGAGATTTATCAATTGGCTAAAGAAGGTGCTTCTCTTTGTATCCTCGTAATGTGCTATCATTTCCACCATGAAAATTGACCATGTAACAAGTGGTTTACAAGAACAAACCCCTTTATACCATAAAAATTGATCTGGTTCTAAATATGAAGATGCAATACGTACCCTTTGTAATAGTTGCACCTCATGTAGATCAAAATATTGTTCCATCTGTAGTATCTAATTTACTGGATCCTTGCCATCAAACTTCCTCATATCACCTTTTCTTGATTTTAGGAGCTTGATCTTGAAACAATTGTAACTCTGTACTTTCAGATCTTTAATTTATGCAATTTTAGTCTGTAATAGCCCTCTGAGTTCTCTTTCTAACTCCACAAGTTTGATCACAATTGGATTCCTGAAGAAAGATTTATTCCTAATCTCCTGCGATGACCTAATTATATACCTTTTCAAGAGAGTGAATTTTATGAAGTGCCACATGTCACCTTTTTGACCTTCGGATCTAAAACACATACACAGAAAACTACAACCTGTCTTCTTTCTATAACTTCTAATAAAATTTTAATATGATGCTCAGAGAGACAACTATGACGATTTTCCCCAGCTCACCTATTTGGGATGTAATTTGCGAGTCTTCAAAAACCCTAATATAGCGATCCAAGATTTGAAATTTGTACCCAAAATTTAGACCAATTTCTTCTCAAATGGGTTTTTGTTTTAGCTTTTATACTTCGTAGTGAAAATGTTATAGCGAAAATTCCACGATGACTTGTTTTAGATGAAATTCTGGAGCTTTCAAAAACCCTAACTTCCTGAGATCATATCACCGAGAATATAGCGTGACAACATATGAAATTTTGACTCAAGGTTCAGTGTGATTTTGTCTCAAATGGGTTATTTTTTCTGCTTCTGAAACATCACAAAAAAATGTTATAGTGAAAATACCATGATGACCTGTTTGGAGCAGCAAAACCCTAGAATCCAAAGCTCTGATATCAAATGTTATGAAACCAACTCACAAAAAAGATAGAAAAGATAGATCAATGCCTTAGAAATAAGACGCTTCAAGGGGAAACCTCCTTTACATTACACAAATGAACAATTCTTAGATGACACAAATGACAAACCTCCTTTCTATATATAGGAGTCTAAGGGGTCTAATATAATCAAAGCCGACATAACAATAATAATGTAAGGGCACAATAATAACAATAGTGAGCTTCAATGGGGCACAATAATAACAATATGGGGACTACATGTGAAAAACAATATAATAAGGGGGTTTCACTAATAACAATAAGGGGTCACACTAGTAGTATAGGGAACTAACATAGAAAAACTTGTAATGGCGGTGCATAAGGTCGATAAATGATATATCCTAGTTATAGCTCCAATTCTCAAATTGGCATCTTGCATAGACAACGTGTAGTAGGTATGAAGCCATGTAGAATTCTAGCGACTGCTCTGACTCTGGATGGTTGTATGTAGCTATGTTTTTCTTTAAAGATGATGCCAGAATGTTCACCCAATTGAAAATTGTTCCCTGTGTGGTGACAACATACATGAGAGGAACCCATGTGTCGTAGAATACCTCATAGTCTACATTATCATACAAGAGGCACGTCATAGCTGTAATATATAATATACTTTCCGTAACCCCTTTGTCTTATATGCCTGATCTGATCTAAACTGGAACTTTGATGGGTCTTGCCATCATTCCCTCAGGATATCTTTAACTACGATTACAATACTAGAAAGCCACTAGGCATTGAAAGTCTCTTGTCTCTCAGGGATTCTATAGTAGGCGAAAATATCTCTAGGGGAGATTGTAGCTAGGGTTGTTCTAGTGTGGTCCCTGACCGTCCACAAATCTGTATCTGTATTATGCCAGATCTAGTCAATAGCTTCCGCACATGTAAAGATCAGAGGATGTGACACTATCTTATTCATCTTAGACCTCTTGACGTTCAGGTATATCAAGAAATTATCTTTCTTTTCTAGTATGTCTAGCCTTGCAAACTCTTCATAGATATTATACCAGGAGAGCCTTGTAGTTTTATTTATGTTGCAGGTCATGTCCCCATAAATAGGTGGCTCCTCATATTGGTAGATCTCGAATGAGCTTCTTCGCTAGATTCTATGAGTAGGCTTCGCAGATGGGGGTGCCATCTCATCTTCGAAGGAGGAAATGGAGATTCACTCGAGGTCCACATCACCTGTCATGTCCAACAGAAATTCTGACGATGAGAGTGATGGTATGAAAATTAAATAAGAAATCTCTAAATAAAATCAATTTCAAAAGTTGTCAGCAGGTCTTTTGGCAAATTGCGTTAGAAGATAGGTAACATGGGTCACAAGGAAAAGAGTGGGAGTTAGTGACTTGTTGTATGGGTCACGAGGTCGTAGGGTTGCGAGGTCCCAGAGTCAATAATTTGCAAGGTCGTGATGTCGTGAGGTCACGGAATTGTGAGGTCCTGGAGTCGCAAGGTCGTCAGGTCACTAATTTTGTATTGTCGCGAGAATTGTGGTATCGTGGTTGCGGTCTATGCAACTTAGGGTTTTGGCGAGCTAAGGAGGAATATTTGAGGCCTGGGGAGGTTTGAAAATCTTCTTGGCAAGATGGTGAGGCTTACTGATGAAAAGAGGGATAGTTAAGGTTGATGAATGGCTATGAGGGGGCAAGAAAGACTGAACAGGGCCGTAGAAATTGTTTCTTTTGCCTGAGGTCAAAACCTTAGCAAAAAGGATATAAAAACCCCCAAGGAAGAATCTAGAAGTTCGAAGTGGTAGAGAATGACACTTGGACTAAAAAATTATTACCAGGAATGTGAAAGGTTGCTTACTTAGAAAAATTGTGCACACACCGAAGTTGCAAGCATGCTTCATCTTTTGTGCTACCAAACGAGCTGCCACAAATGAATAGTAGCGATGTACTTAGCTTGTACAAATGAATAGCAACGATGTAATTATTTATAGTTTTGGTTGCATGTGTTAGGGTCACATTGGTCTAAAGTGCGACCTTCGACCTATGCAACCATGTGACCTATGCGACCTTATGACCTATTGGTCATGACGTCACAAGGTTCACATGGTCGCAATGAATGTCAACTGCGACCTTTGCAACCTATGCGACCCTGCGACCTATTGGTCATGAGGTTGTAAATGTCACATTCTCATGAGGTGTATTTCTTGTGACCTTTGCAACCTTTGCGACTTAGTGACCTATGGGTCACAAGGATCACAATTGATTGAAAGAGTCACATTCTGAAGATACATTTGACTTTCTTAAATTGGATTTGTGACTTAGCTATACTTAGTAGGAAACTTTTAGGTGCTTACAAGGCTTTACTAGTTTAGAAAGATTTTGAGCATATTCCTAAGGTGTGGAAAATTCTCACGCCATACAGGGGCTCCTAAAATTTTAAGGATTTTAAATTTTCTGGATGGATTGTTGCAGGAACTACAACAATATGTGAATCACTGGGAGAACTCCACGATCTCTAATGTCTTATGGCCTTGCATAAGGGGGCCCTGAATGGGTGTTTCTTTCTTAGAGTTGTGAGTCCCGCTTATGGTACCCAAGCTTCTCCTTCACACTAGTCGGCTATCCAAATTGGCGAAAATCAACCTTTAACACATGAGATAGGATTTTACTCCCTGTTATTCTCGAAAGGAAAAGGGAAGTTGAAGTAATAATATGATATTTAAGTTTTTTTCGATATAGTGTTCATGGAACTTTGGTGCTTCTCCGCCACTAGCAAGCCTGAGTAGTACGCTGGCGAAGTCACTACCTAGAAATCATGAATGTTGCTCCGCTGATAGGGAGCCTCATTAGTACTTCGATGGATTCATTGCTTTACCTCTTTATGCAGGAAGCCTTTAGTGGTTCTTTAGCCCTTATTATGAGTGATTGGATGTGCCCTCGACACTTACTTTTCTATGTTTATTTTCACTTATTTGATGGTGGCTTAAAGCCTGGGTAAAAGAGGGATTCTGATGTATTTGACATGGAAAGAGGTTGTTTTTGGTTTTCTAGAGACCTTATTGTTTTCCTGAAATGTATGTATGCTTAAAAGGTTTCTTTATTTCCCCCTTCATTCTAAAAACAATGAGTGAGCTGGAACAATTCAAACCCTCGCCCATGCAAGCATCTGGGATAGGCTGACGCGAGAGAAGAAGGGAGGTCGTGTGTGCCGTTGAATTTCCCACCACTACAAATTTTGCACACTCTATATTGTCCATGACTTAAGGTTTAGTCAGAAAATGGTTCTATAGGTTATCTATGGAACCCAAAGTGTAGGGTCGTTCTAACATCCACCCGTCATCCCAAACTTTTATTTTCAAAGGAAAATAACATCAAACTATACTGAAAACAAAACAAAATGACTATCTAGGAAAATGAAAGGGAACTATGGTACAATATGGGACTAGAAAGCTTGAGGACTGCTAGGCAAAATAGAACTTGAGGTCTTGGCTATTCACAGGAAAGGGTTCAACTCGCCCTTTCAGGGTTTTCAGCTTATAGGTGTGTTCACCAATTTTCTCTTTGATTTGGAAGGGACTAATTTACAAAGTTTGGAACTTGGTGTGTTTTCTCCTGTCATCATGAGCCTGATCCCATTTAAGAAGCAAATCCCCTACACTAAATTCAAAGGTCCCTGCAGACTTCTTTTCAAACCACCTTTTAATCTGGCTTTGGTGAATAGAAAATTTCTCCTTGGTCTTTAGTCTCTCCTCTTCCAATATCATGAGTGTGTCAATACAACTTCGAATGGTGGGTAAACTGGAGCCTTGTGACTCTTGAGCTAGTTTGAGGGTTGGGAGATAAAGGTTCTTTGTAAATATGGCTTCTTTCCCATAAACTAGGAAGTAAGGGGATGTGCCAATGGACTGTTTGGGAGTAACCCGGTCAGCCCATAGGGTGTTGCTGAGTGCATTGCGTCAGTTTCTTTGGTGAGAAAGCAGGGTTTTCTTGAGGATGCAGATGAGGTTTTTATTCGTAGATTCTACTAGGCCATTCCCCTGAGGGTAGTAGTTGGTTGGATATTTTAAAAAGATATTGTTTTCCAAAGAAAAATCATACAAATTTAAAGATGAAAAATGTGTATCATTATCAAAGACAAGTGAGGTTGGGACACCAAACCTAGCTATGATCTACTGATTAATGAAAGATATTACCTCATTGTTGTTGATTTTCCAGAATGGGATTGCCTCCACACACCTAGTGAAATAGTCGGTGGCCATGATTATATACCTGTGTTGTTTTGATTAGTTCAGCATGATCTATCCAATGAGATCCAACCCCCATTGTTGCAAAGACTCTTCTAATGCTATGGGTTGGAGCTGAGTAGATGATCTAGCTTCCTTCCTTCATGCTTCTGACAGATGGGACACTTTTGAGCATAGGCATGCACGTCTTTAGAGAGTGTGGGCTAGTAGAAACATGTCTGCAGGGTCTTGTGGGTAGTGGTCTCACTCGCATATTGACCTCCCATGAGTCCACCATGTAGTTCCTTTAGCACTCATTGAGCTTCGTCATATTCCAAACATCTTTTAGTACTTTGAGGTGGTGCTTTCTGAAGAGATTTCCTTGAACTATTGATATGAGGTAGCCTTGAGCCTGATGACTGTCTTCTACTTGGCGGACAAGGTCTCCGGCAGAGTACCATGAAGAGGAGTTGTGTGAGCTGAGTAGCTCATTCTAGTACATTTTGAGCCCTCTGCCTCTGAAACTAGTTGATTTGACTCCAAAACCTGTTGATCTACTACCTCGATGGTTAGTTTATAGAGCCTGTGTCCTTTAACTCTGTGTGAAGGTTTGAAATCCAGGTGCGGGACCATTACTGTGATGCGGTTTTTTAGAATGTATGGTCTAAAATGTTTCACCACATTATAGAATGCATATGCTTGCTTATCAATATACAGATAATTGAGATCTACGCCTTGTAGCCATGTGCTCATGAAGGATATAAGAAGTTCATCGTGGTCACAATCCTTTTGTATGAGGATCACAACCAAGGACGAGTCTGATGCAAAAGTGTATAAGATGAAGTCCTTACTGAAATCCAGGTTGAAAAGGGAAGGGGCCTCAACGATCATTGTTTTTATGTGATTAAATGGTTCCTTTTCTTCTTGATTTCATTTGAGAACTAAATCTTTCTTTATCATATTCTACAAAGGTTTCACTATTTGCAGAAAATCTTAAAACAAATTTGGGAAGAAAATCGATTTTAGGAAGGAAATATTGCATACCCTTTTTAGTACTCGGTCAGGGAACATGTGCTAAAGCCTTCATGCGGTCAGGGTCAACAATGATTATGTGTTTGGTGATGATCTGTCCAAGAATATTTCCCTTGGAAACTATGAATATTCTCTTTTTGGGGTTGAGAGAGATTCCATATTTCTGACACTGTTCGAAAATATGCTTCAAATATTGAAAGGAGTAATCCCTTTTCTTCATGAAAATAGTGATATCATCAAGGTAGACCACTATGCTATTGTGCATTAAACCCAAGAATGTGATATCCATTTCTCTTTGGAACCTTTCCCTAACATTCATCAGTCCGAATGGATATGACCAAATGCAAATGTTCCCCACTTTATTCTGAAGGTTGTTTTGATCCAGTCTAGTTTGGCTAGTTGGACTTGATTGTAGCCAGAGAAGCCATTTAACAAGGAGAATATTTCTTATCCCTAAATGTTTTGGAGAATTTTCTCCATGGAGTGAATCAGGTAGTTGTCTTTAACCGATGCCCAATTGAGGTTCTAGAAATCGACACACAAATAGATTTCTCCAGATTTCTTTTGTACTAGAACCAGATTGGATACCTAAGTAGAGTGTATAACCTTGAAGGTAATGCGAGGATCAACCAGCTTCTTGAATTCCTTCTAGGTAAGGGGTTCTAATGGGGGATACACCTTCCTCATTTTTTGCTGAAATGGTTTAGCCCCTTCTTTTATAGGGCTGACATGGTGGATAATCGTGTATCATATGTTTTTAGGTCATGGTATGTACAAGAAAAAATGTTATGATACATTTTGAATAGGCCGATGAGGGCTTGTCTCTCCTTGGGGGAGTATCCTAATCCTATGTTGATGCACTTGGGATCCAATTTAGTTCTAAGGATGATTTGTTCATGCGAAGGGGTGGAGCTTTGGGTCTTGGTGTTCGATAGGCCGCAGAACTAGTTCTTTAGATGAAACAATTTCTCTAATGTAACCACCCCTTTAGGTATAGTGTTTCCATTCCATGAGCTTGCTTCTTCCCGTAGGGACCTCTCATGCTCCTCTTTGTCGCTGTCTACATACTTAAACAGTTCTTTATTTGTCATGAACTCCAGTATCTGTTGATCGTCATTGAAAACACATAAGTTAGTTATGTTATCAGGCACAGCCGATTTATACACATTTTCAATAGAAAATCCATCCCTAAGGGGCGTGAATCTAGCTGGCGTATTAGCCAAGGTGTCAGCAGCGACATTATTAAATCTAGGAACAGAAATAATATTGAAAGCTTTAAATGAGTTTATCAAATGTCATACATGTTGCTGGTAATTGTTGAGCTCAGGGGACTGTTGTATAGGTAAATCCCCTCTACGGATAGAGGCGATCCCTACTAGCCCAACAGGGGTCTAGCAACAATCGAACAATGCTACACCGCAGGTTCCTAGTTGTAATTAACAAGTGGGTGAGAATAACCTACTTGGATTCCAACGCTTGTTTGTCGAAGAGATATTCCTCTCGCTCCTTCGCTCCAGCCGATCACAATTCCCCGCTATCCTCGCGGATGAACACCTGCACAAGCAAAAGAGAGCAAACAAAAGCGTAAAATCTACTAACAACAACTATGTATCGGTCAGGAAAGATACAATTTGCATTAATCAATCATTGAACAAATGTAAATGAAACCATAAGAGTAGTCATCTATCTTTATTAACAGAAAATAGAGTAAGGTACAACCGATGTCCTGACGCTGAGTCCTTCTCTAGAGGGTCCAGCCAGCATATCTTCCAAGCATTCACCTTTGGACAAATCTCCCAAGTCAAAACCCTCTCACATACAAGGCAACAAGCTTATGACCTTTCTCAAGCTCAAAACAATCCTCACACAACACACCAAAGCCTACAAAGAGCAGCACTAAGATGTACAAAGAATTCCTCAATCAAAGTCCCTATATTCCAAACTAGCTGCTCATGGGCCATGGAGGAGGCTTATAAAGGAGAAGGAGTCTCCATGAATAGGCAAAGGATGAGCTCTCCCCCACAATAGGTGGATGGTCAGTCGAACAGACACGCCAGAGAAAGAATGGCGACCTCAACAATGCTAACAACCAGTTCTGGAGGGATCTGGAAGGTTGGTTGTTGGAACAAATTCGCCCAAACAGGATAAGCGCGGAAAACCTGTGAACTGCCGCGCTGACATCGCAAACAGACGTAGAAGAAATCTCGTCAGCGCGAAAAGGACAAACGGAGGGGGCGCTGTTCGTAGAAATGGGACCAGCGCGGAAAGGACGTGTGCTTCCGCGCTGGCAGCGCAACAACAACATTGGCCTCCGCCTGTCAGCGCGGTTATTTTACAAACAGACGCGATGATCCATTTAACTTAGGCAAAGAGGGTTTTTTTAGCCTTTTTGAGGAGCATGAGTATAGGTGAATGTGGTTTATAGCACAGTAGGGAGACTGACATGGTGGCAGTGACATTTTACTGTGTAACAGTGATAATCCTCAGGCACTATCTCTGCATCTCTGCTATGTACTCACTGCCCCTTGCTGCAACAGATTGCTCGTTCAAATTTTCTCAATAAAGCCCGCTCCAGAAAATCGAACTGACTGATCAATCTTGGTGTATTTCCAACTGACCCTCAACCTTCCTCTTGTACTTTTCCTGTTGATTTTTCATAGGCCGAGAGTAAGTCTCTAATCAACGGCTAAGATTAGATTTGACTTGATCCATGTCATTTAGAACATTTTCACCCAATTTTATATTAATATCCATTAATATTTTAATTTTCCTAAGTTTAAACTTAGGAACCCCATTAAAAATATTAATTATTTTAATATCTTTCTAAACGGGTGGAATTTCCCCCAACCATTTCTGGATCTTGGAGATCTCATGTGCTTTAGCCTCTCTAGTAATTTTCATGGCTAGAGCACATCCGATGCTACCACAAATCAACAATAAAGAGAGGGGAGAGAAAAGGGGAATGGATGTCATGCTGACTTCTGATCTTTTGAAAATTTGTCCGGATACCATGTCCATTGGGCAGATGGGGTCTAGTTCCCTGCTAGGTACAAATTAGCAGCTTACACACCTCTCTATCTATATTGTTTTCTATAAGCTACTAATTTTCAATAATAAAATGGTAAAGTTAAGAAAGAGTTATAGTTTGTAGAAGCGCTTGTATCCAACAATTTTTTATGGTTTATTCTGATGGATAGGAATGTAATGCTGATACCTTATCAAAATCTCACCTTGTGGATTTTGTAGGCTGTGTTATCATCATTGGCATTGGACTTGATGGCTAGGTTGGATGAAGACAAATTTGAAACCGGACGAAGGCCACAGTTATTTACAATCAGATGGAGGCAAAAGGGTGGCTGGTAAACAAACTCACTCGCTTTTTGGATTGCTTTAATCTTTGCCCCAATTGATTGTTCTAAATTTTGTTTTCGGAGAAATGCAACATATATTTGGACAGGTTAGATTGCTCTCTTTGATTTTTTTAGTTCTTGTTTTGCGAAAGGGATTTTTCTTTTATCTGTACTTTTTCAAACAATTTATTTCAGAATGGGAAATGATTTCATTCATAATTTCGCATTTCTGAGAATTCTAAAAGAATCAACTATTGAAATAATAATTTGCATGTCATGAAAATGCAAATCTACCTTTTGTATAAATAAACTATTGATTGTTGATGATATGTGTGCATCACAACAGGAATTTTACAAGTGCATCAACTCAAATGCCATCAGAGTTGCTATCAACTAAATGTCCTGTAGACCGACGAAAGGAGATATTAGTGCAAACAGGGATGAGCCTTGTATCCCGCAGCCTCAGGGGGCACTCTTTTTCAGTTGTTGTGATAAACATTGGTGCAACAAATTTTACAGATTCCTGTACAGGAAGTTTGAGTGCCTCGCAAGACATACGCTCTTTGTTACAAAAGTCCAATAAACTTAAGGAAAATAATATTGTTGTTGGGAAGCAAAAAAGAGTAATGTACTCTGGGCAGGTTGCAGAAATTAAAGAATCAAGATTTAACCACGTCTGTCCATCATTGATTGATCAGAGATGCATTCAGCATACCGAGCAATCTTCCTCATCTGGTATGAGTTCATGACATTTTCCTAATTAATATTTTAATTTATACTATAAGCATGTGGTAAGTAATTATCCGTTAGAAGTATGCTGCATCATTCTCTGGTAAGTTGGTAACCATGTATTTCTATTAAGTTTTCAAGCTTCTATATTGCTCAAAATTTGTGAATTTAATATATTTACGCACATAGAATTTCACAGTGAATGCTATTAGTCACAATGCCAACTTTTTAGGCATTAGAAGAAACTATAGTAGTATAAACATTTTAAGTCTTCCTTTGCATCCTACATAATTATGTCTTGTAACATTTCTTTTGTGATGTTGATATATGCTCATATGATTAGATATTTGAATCTTATGTGCTCTCTCCCTGCTCTTTCTGAAGCAACCCAAAATCTGTGTTCTCCTTGGACCTGCCCTGGAACCAGGTAAAACATAGATTTCTATACCATCCCAGAAGCTCAAGGAAATGTGCACAACCTCGAGAGTCTGATTTCCAAACTTAGTGAAGTTTTTATTGTGTTGAGAGGCATATTTTCAATTTGCAGCCTGGTATAGGGTGATGTGTCACAAGCAGTGTTTTCAGAAACAGCCGAGCCGACTCCAACTCGGCCTAGCTAGACCGAGCCGAGGCCTGGCCGGGCGACCTCGGTGGATGAAACGGAACGGCTGGTGTTGATTTGGGGTGGCATCAGATGTGCTCTAGCCACAAAAATTGGTGGAGAGGCTAAAGCACATGAGTTCTCCAATATCCAGAAATGGTTTGGGCAGATTCTAAACAATTTGGGAGATATTAAAATAATTAATATTTTTAATGAAGTCCTTAAGTCTACTATTAATTTGAATTAATATAAAATTGTGTTAGAATGGTCCAAAAGTTATGGATCAAGCCAGACTTAATCTCAGTTGTTGATTTGCCAACGAGAAAAGTATAAGAGGAGGCTTGAGGGTCACTTGGAAAACACACTGAGGGAGACCAGTCAGTGCAATTTCTAGAGTGGGGTTAGCTGAAAAATTGAACCAGTGGTCTGGTGAGCAGTCAAGAGGCAACGAGTACGGAACAGAGAGACGGGATCAACCACTAGAGATCAGCGCAGAGGCAGGAGAGACAGACGCAGGGCATTTCAGGCTAACGCAGAGGTAGCAAGAGACTGCGCAGTCTTAACTGGGCTTGTGGTAGTGGCGCAGAGAGGTCCAGGGCTAATGCAGTCAATCAGGGGCTGACGTAGATGGTTTGAGAGCCACGCAGAGGTCAGTGGGGTTGACACTTGGATTGGGAGAAGTGTTGGAGATTTTTTCTCTCTATGGGAAAGTCAAAGTGGCACCCTGTTGTACTGAAGAATTGCTGAATTATAAAAACCTCCCTTCCTCCCTTTGCTGCTCCATCCTCATCGGGGCTCATGTAACAAGGTATAATCTAAGAGGTTGGGTACCTCGAGGATCCTGTAGTACGCCTGGCTACATTTTGATGTCTCCCCACTTCTTCTCAAGTGGCACATGATTACTTATGGCACAATCGTCATCCCTCAAGGCGAAGGCCTTGATACCATGTTTATTTAGAATGGACAGGATCCTGACCTTCCAAACCACAAAGTTGGACGCGTTGTCTAGCCTATCCTGATCCCTCATCCCATTCATGGTCATCTCTCTACTCTTCTCTGTCTACTCCTCCAAGTCTCTCTACTTCCCGCCTGGAAGTTCTTGGTTCGACTCCTGTTGAGTCTCTCTACTTCCCATCTAGAAGTTCTCTATTCGCCTCCTCCGAGTCTCTCTACTTCCTGTCTGGAAGTTCTCTTTTGGACTCCCTCGGAGTTTCGATTTCCCTCCTGGAAATCCTTCTGCCAACTGTCAAGTTGCCCCTCTCCGATCGTCTGTGCAACTGCACCACTGATCTGGATTCCTTGGCTAGAAATCTGCCTCGGCAGCAACTCCCTCCCCTTGGTCTTGCCCTGTTACGCATTGTTTTGATTACAGTACCCCACCAGCTTCACTCTACAACTTACCCACAACCTCTTATACCCCAACAACTGAAGGATTGAGCCACTTGGCTCTGCGCAATCCCAACACTGGCAAATTAGCTTCCCCAGCCAATTGCATCAGCCCTCCTGGCCTTTGTGTGGCTCTGCGTGAGGCTAATTCTACCTCCCTTAGCCTCTGCGCTGTCTTTCTATTGCCCAGAATGATGACGCAGTCCCTCTGTGTCACTCCTTCCTCTGTCGCCTTCTGCAAGGATCAACTCTATCACTCGGGACAACTAATTTCTGTTGCCGCTACTCTGCTAGGCAGATGTCCTTAGTTCTCCTATGATCTGCAACCACACTTCAATACCATGTTGGAATTTCTAAGTCTGACACGTTAGAAACCCTTCATGCACTTTACTGATTTATTCCTACCTATTTGTTCTGTTAATTAACAAGTTATTTACCATGTAAATACTGGAAGTAAATACAAGTACATGCTCAACACATTACAAATCATCAACTGAAGGAAATAGAAACAAGCACACAAGTGACACCATTGTTTTTGGACTAATGTCCCCAGAAAAAACCCAATGCGGGAAAACTAGTGCAACGATATGGGGGTTTGATTTATTAAGTAGTTTCAGAATACAATCTGGGTGCCAAATCGGGCATACCCAACAGAGAAAACTCTCGATAGTAGGACCTCTCCTTCGAAGGCAGATGCTTTGACTGAAACCTCGGATAAACACTCCGGCGACTCCTCAACTCCAATCTGCCCCACGAAAAACCCCAGCGTCAGCCTCGAGGGATTGCGTCAGCCTCTTCTGCCCTCTGCATCAGCTTTCCGAACAGTTCTGACAGTTCCTGACAGTTTTGGTTGTTCCCGGCAGTTCCAACTTCTGTCCTCTGCGTCAGCTTTTCGAGCAGTTCTAGCAGTTCCCGCTGTTCCTAGTAGTGCCAGCTTCTGCCCTCTGCGTAAGCTTTCCTGGAAGTTCCCGACAGTTCCGGCTTTTGCCCTCTGTGTTGAGAATGCAACAAGATGATGGAGCTTAGTGGAAAGGAGTCGCCTTCACTAAGTGGGCCCGCAGGCAAATTATGGCGCAAAGTCTATTTTTAGACATATGGATCATGTCTATGAGTTGCAGGATGGTGTTTATGGATGATTGGTTAAGTTGGAAAAAATAGATGGACTTCTATTTTTAGACAACAGCGGTGACACTGTCAAGTCTAAATATAGAGCAGTCAAATATTATTAGCTCATAATAATATTTAGACTATAAACTTTATCTTATTCTCTTGGAGCACCTCAGTTGGAGCTACAGACGTGGCACATGCAGCTGATAGAAGGAATCACGTGGTTACCTATGGGTTGACTGAGCTATTGCATGCAGGACTTGAGTTAGAACTCAACTGGTTGAGTTTAGTGGAGCTGGAGGTGGAGTCGATGGAGTTGTGTTCAGTTTGACTTGGTTGCACTGGTTGTATTTAGTCTAACTGGAAAATTGACTAAGTGATGAGTTGTGTGAATTAGTTATTAATTAATTCACTAATTATTAACTCATAATGCAACTGAAGAATACATCAGTTAACTCAGTGCATGTACAGTTCAGTGGGAGAAGGTGTTAGAGATTGAGATTGCTATCAGTTGTGACTATAGTTGTGCATTGAGATCTTGCACAATCAGTGGGATTGAGTTATGCCAATGAGAATTGTGGCCAAGAACAAATGATTATAGCCTATGCTCACGTGATTTCCAGTGTGAGTGATTTTCCAAGGTAAAAAGAACTTGGAACGAGTTTGGTTATCATTTATTATTTTTGCAGGATTGTGCAGTGGAGGAAGGCAAGCAGCGGAGGATATTTGGAGATCAGATTTGAGCTGTATTGTGTGTAACAGGTGGAGATAGTACTGAGTACTTGTGAGGAGTATTGTACTATGTTTGTTACATGTTCTCAATCATATAAATATACAGATAGTTTGGGGTTTTTAGCGAGATGCTTTCCTCGGGATACATACTGTGTTAATATATGTGTTTGATGCTTCTATGTGTGCATGTGCATGTTTCTGAATACTACTAAATTGATGATCAACGTAGATGAGATTATGTTTATGCATGTATTCCGCAATAGTGTATAATCAGGATAATCTCGGTTGAATAAGTGTCATATTATTCATAAATTTCTACACTCTGTTAGCTTTCCTGGTTGTTCCGGCTGTTTCCGACAATTCCGGCTTCTGCCCTTTGCATCAGCTTTCCCGGCGGTTCCAACAGTTCCCGGCAGTTCTGGCTGTTCCCGATAGTTCCGGCTTTTGCCCTCTACGTCAGCTTTCCCGACTGCTGCGCTGATCCTCCCGACACTATCTCTGCCTCTCTGCTTCTGTATTCACTGCCCCTTAGCTGCAATTCCTATCACTCTCTCAACTTTCTCAGCAAACCCAGCCCCAGAAAGTCGAAATCTTGATCTCTAGGTGTGTTCTCCAAGTGACCATCAAGCCTCCTCTTATACGTTTCTTGTTGACAAATCAATGACCGAGATCAAGTCCCTAATCAATGGCTGAGATTAGATCTGGCTTGATCCATGACTTTTGGACCATTCTAACACAATTTTATATTAATTCACATTAATATTTTAATTTCCCTAAGTTTAGACTTAGAGACTCCATTAAAAATATTAATTATTTTAATATCTCCCAAATTGTTTAGAATTTGCTGAAACCCTTTCTGGGTATTGGATATCTCATGTGCCTTAGCCTCTCCACGAAATTTCGTGGCTAGAGCACATCCGATGCTACCCCAAATCAAGAGGATGAGGTTTTATGTCGATTTAAGGAGTTCAAGGCTCTGGTGGAGAATCTGACTGGGAAGAAAATAAAAGTTTTGTGCTCAGATAATGGTGGAGAATATGTTGATAAGGACTTCATTGATTTTTGCGCTAAGGAGGGCATCAGAAGAGAGTGGACAACTCCCTACAATTTGAAGTAGAATGGGATAGTAGAAAGAAAGAACAAAACTATTGTAGAAGTAGCTAGGGCCATGATGTATGATCAGGATATGCCAAATTCCTGTGAGCAGAAGTGTGCAACACAGCAATCTATGTTTAGAACAGGACTCCTCATTGGGCAGTGGGCAAGATTACTTAGAAGAAAGTCTTCACAGGGAAGACACTTGAAGTCAGTCATTTCAGGATATTTGGGAGTTTAACATATTTCCACATACTCGAAGAAAAGAGGAAGAAGTTGGATCGAACTGCGAAAAAGGGATATCTAGTGGGATATAGTGAGAACGCTAAGGCATACAAAATCTATTTCCCAGGGAGTAGGAAGGTAGTAGTACGACGGGATGTAAAGTTCATGGAGGATAGGGCTTTCGAAAGATCTTGCGAGATGCCTTCCGAGGAGCAGTCGAAAGAAGAGCCGTTGGTTAAGCCTCTTCAACCAACAGAAGAAAAGAATTCTTCCTCAGGATAGGAAGATTCTCAGGATGAGGAGGAGCAAAAGCACCTGCTGGTAGAGGAAGAACTAGCAAGGAACTTTGTCAAATTCTGCGAGATGCAGAGGACTTCATCGGAGTGCCAAGAAACAATAAGAGGGAGCGAAAACAACTAGATAGATATTAGGCATTAGTAGCTCAGGATGGAGAGCCTGCCAATTTCAAGGAGGCAACTCAACATCAGGTTTGGCTAGATGCGATGGTAGAGGAATACAACTCCATAATGGTAAACGATGTCTGGGAGGTGGTGCCAAGGCTTCGAGATAGATCAATGGTAGGTTCAAGATGGATTTACAAGATCAAATACGCTGCAGACGGAATTGTTGAGAAATACAAGGCCAGGTTTGTGGCTAAGGGGTATGCTCAAAAGGAAGGGATTGACTATGAGGAGACCTTCGCCTCGGTTGCCAGGTATACATCTATTAGGATCGTGATATCTCTTGCAGCCCAGATGGGATGGGAGATCCATCAGATGGATGTCAAAACAACATTTCTAAATGGGGTAATAGAAGAGGAGGTATACATTAAACAACTAGAGGGCTTTGAAACTCATGAGAAGAAGTCTCATGTACACAGGTTGAAGAAAGCCTTGTATGGGCTGAAACAGTTACCAAGAGCATGGTATGGTCGAATAGATGGTTAATTGCAGAAGACGGGGTTTGTAAAGAGTGACGCGGACCCGAATCTCTACTATCTGGTTGTAGAGAACAAGCCGCTAATCTTAGTATTGTATGTGGATGACTCTTTCTAACAGGATCATCTAGACTCATTGGGGACTGCAAGAAGAATCTAGCCACAAAATTCAATATGAAGGATTTGGGACGAATGCACCACTTCCTAGGGTTGGAAGTTTGGTAGCAAAAGGGGGAAATCTTCCTTGGGCAAGGGAGGTATGCTACATAAATCCTGAAAAGATTCGGGATGGAGGACTATAGACCTATGGCGACGCCAATGATCACCAATTGGAAGAAGATTGATGCATCAGAGGACAAGGATGTCGATCCCACCCTATACAGGAAGCTCATACGGTCCGTGATGTATTTTGTCAATACTAGGCCAAACATTTGCTACGCTGTCAACATTCTCAGTCAATTCATGGTGGAACCAAAGAGGGCGCACTGGGCATCAACCAAACATGTTCTCATGTATTTACAGGGAAAAGTTGATTATGGACTCTTGTACACCAAGAGTAAGGATATCAGATTGAGTGGATTTACTGAAGCAGATTGGGCAAGAAGTTCAGTGGATCAGAAAAGTACCTCTGGGTATTGTTTCAACATTGGATCGGGAATGACCTCTTGGTGTAGTAGGAAACAAAAGTCTGTGGCTTTGAGCTCATCTAAGGCAGAATAGATAGCGGCAAGCACAACTTCGTGTGAGGCCATATGGCTTAGAAAACTGCTTGTGAACCTATTCAGAAGGAATATGGAGGCGACTAGGATCATGTGCGATAATCAGAGTTGCATCAAGCTCTCTGAGAATCCAGTGTTTCATGATAGGTTGAAGCATATTGATATCTGGTGTCACTTTGTCAGGGACTATGTCCAACGAGGAGTTGTACAGTTGAGCTACACTCCTACAGGAGAACAGGTGGCAAACATCCTCACCAAGGCCCTTGGAAGGACAAAGTTTGACTATTTCAGGGAAAAGCTGGGGATGGTAAGGAACCCGTTTCAATACCAGAAATGGGAGTGATAACAACAAGGAAGCAGAGGGAGTTGTAGTGCGGATGCAGTGTTGGGAGAAAGGACCAGCAGTAGCACGGATGCAGAGGGAGTTGGTGTACTGATGCAGCAGTGGCAGTAGTAGAGCCATGGGTAGCAATACAGGATGCAACAGTGTAGAGGATGTTGGGCAGGGAGGCTTAGCATCAGCACAGGGTCTGATGCTAGATGATCAAGGTGATACTTAGTGAGGAGTATCATTGGAGCATAATCCTCGTTAAGAGGGAGTGTTGATTTGGGGTAGCATCGAATGTGCTCTAGCCACGAAAATTGGTGGAGAGGCTAAAGCACATGAGTTCTCCAATACCCAGAAATGGTTTGGGTAGATTCTAAATAGTTTGGGAAATATTAAAATAATTGATATTTTTAATTAAGTCCCTAAGTTCAGAGTTTGGGAAAATAAAATATTAATGTGAATTAATATAAAACTGTGTTAGAATGGTCTAGAAGTCATGGATCAAGCCAGACTTAATCTCGGTCGTTGATTTGTCAACGAGAAAAGTATAAGAGGAGGTTTGAGGGTCACTTGGAAAACACATTAAGGGAGACCAGTCAGTTTAATTTCTGGAGCGGGGTTAGCTAAGAAATTGAAATAGCGGTCGGTGAGCAGTTAGGAGGCAGCAAGTACAGAATAGAGAGACGAGATCAACCACTAGAGATCAATACAGAGGCAAGGGAGGCAGATGCAGGACATTTCAGGCTGATGCAGAGGCAGTAGGAGACTGCGCAGTCATTAACTGGGCCTGTGTGGGTGGAGCAGAGAGGTCCAGGGTTGACGTTGAGGTCAGCTGGGCTAACGCTGGGATTGGGAGAAATGCTGGAGAATTTTTCTCTTTTTGGGTAAGCTAGTTTGGCACCCTGTTGTATTGAAGAATTGCTGAATTATAAAAACCTCACTTGCTACACCGGTTTTCCCACATTGGGTTTTTCCGAGGACTGTTGTCCAAAATAACTATGTCAATGTGTTGATTCTTGTGCATATATTTGTTTTTGTATTACGGTGTGATTTTTGCAGTAGTATTTATTTTAATGTTTATTTAAGTAATTTCATAAATAACTTATTGTGGAATAAGTAGAAAAAGTAAATCAGTCACTGCAGTGATAGAATTTTCACAGCTGCCCGGTTTGTTACCGAGGCAGCCAAACCAGTCACTGACTCAGTCACCCACGCACATGCACGGTCAACGAGGTCTTTTGGGGGAGAAATTGGACCCCACAACCAATTATAATTTGCTTTAGGGTGATTTTGAGGTCCATTTACCTCTCCCAACCTTATAAAAGCTACCCAACCCCTCATTTCCTCACAATTATCTCATTGCATTTGTGTGAGGAGTTTGTGAAGAGTTGTGGAGTTTGTTTTTGGAGTAGCAGTGAGGAGTCTTGGGCAAGCAACTGAGCAGCGGTGAGGAGCTTCTTGGGCAGCCATTGGAGCAGCATGGAGGAGTTGGTTTGTTGGAGCAGCATTGAGGAGGCGGTTTGTGCCTAGAGGTATTTTTCTTCACCTCTAAAATATGTTTTTACTTATTTATTTTTTTGTGCAAATTTGGAAATTGAAAAGAGTCATTTTTGTAAACGAAATGAACATTGAAGTAATGTTTATTTTTTTTTGTTTTCATTTTCAGATTTTTTCCTTTCATTTCCAAGTCAAAAAATGGCTCCTAGAGTGAAAGGGTCTGCTTGGGCATATGCTGTAATGGTTGATAATCAAATGCATTGCAATTTTTTTCATAGAAAAATTAAGGATGCTCCTAGGGGCATTCATAGGCTGAAACAACACTTGGCTGGTATTAGAGGCCAAATTACTCCATGTGAAGCACCATCAGTATTATGGAATACAACCTCTCATGCGGTTGTAGCTTCTGACTCTCGAAAGCAATAGGATGGCCATTTTGCATCAATACTGCTCCAATGCCCTCACTTGATGCATCACATTCCAATACAAAGTGCTGAGAAAAATCTAGCAATGCCAAGACTAGGCAAGTGCTCGACCACCTTGAGGCGCCCAAAGGCCACCTGCGTTGTCTGTCCAACTGAAAGCTCCCTTCTTTGTAGGTCTGTAAGGGGTGTAGCCAACTATAAAAATCCCCTCACAAAGCGCTTGCAATAGGTACATATACCCAAGAACCCCATCAACTCCATAATGTTCCTAGGTGTAGGCCAATCAATGATGGCACAAATCTTCTCCTGGTGGACTTTGACGCCATCCTCCCCAATCATGTGCCCCAAGTATAGCATCCCAATCATTTCGAACTTGCACTTGGACATCTTAGCATAGAATTGTTGCTCCTCCAAGATCCTCAAGACCCGCTCTAAGTGTTGCAGGTGCTCCTCCCACGTCCTGCTATAAATGAGTATATCATTGAAGAATACCAGGACAAATCTGTGCAGGTGCTTGTGGAACATGTGGTGCATTCAAGACTGGAATGTGGCGGAAGCACTGGTGAGCCCAAAAGGCATCACCAACAACTCGAAATTCCCATGATGGCACCTAAAGGTTGTCTTCAGAATATCCTTCTCGCGCACCCTAATTTGATGGTACCCTAAGCACAATTCTATCTTAGAGAAGTACTTGGCTCCTCTAAGCTCATCCATTAGCTCGTGAATCCGGGGTATGTAGTGTTGGTTCTTTAGCGTCTTCTTATTCAACGCTCAATAGTAAATGCACATACACAGAGACCCATCTTTTTTCTTCACTAGTATCACTGATGAAGCTTAAGGGCTAGTACTCGGTCAGATATGCCCCAGTGCCAACAACTCCTAGATAGCCCTCTCAATCTTGTTCCTGTAGGCCTTGGGGTGCCTGTAAGGGGTGGTGATGATTGTGTGAACCCCCTCCTCTAGCTCTATGGTGTGCTCAAACCCCCGATCTAGTGGCTTGCTTAGTGCGATCTCCCTAAAAACCCCTTGATACCTCTCCAACAAGGCCAATACGTCTGGATGCACTGGTCGTGCCTGTGTCCCTGTCTCTAAGATCTTGAGCTCCAATGCCCACTCTATATCTCCACGCTGCAAATATGCCTCCACCTTGTGAGCAAACACTATTTGAGGTGGGTAGGAGTGCATACCCCTCAGCACTACCAACTTCCCATCTAGACACGTGAACTCCATCTCTAGCTTCTGCCAGTCAGTGGTAACATGTCCCAACGAATACAACCACTAGACACCCATCACCATGTTAGTGTCCGAAACATTGACTACAAAAAAGTGGTCAATGACATAGTAATTTCCCATAGTCACGATCAGGCTGGGAACATACTCCATGCACTGTATCGTCTAGTCTCTAGGTACCAACACCGAAAACCCCTCAAATGTCTCTGTATGGATGCCTCTTCGCTCTACCATCCGGGCATCGATAAAATTGTGGGTAGCCCCACTGTCCACTAACATTGATACTCATTGCCCTTGCACCTTACCTCTAATATGAAGTGTCAAGTACTTCGGAACTCCCCTAAGTGAAGCTAGTACGGCCCCAGATGGAGCGAATGGTCCCCCTCCCTGAGGTGGTGGAGGTGCTCCTCTTGCAGATTGTGGCTCCTCATACTTGTGGTCCACCTACAACTCAGTCTCCTCCTCCAACTCACTGTCTGAGGACACCTCAATGTAATGGACCTTGCCCTTAGTGCACTTGTGCCCTGTGTTGATTTGTGGTAGCATTGGATGTGCTCTAGCCTTGAAATTTGGAGAGGCTAAGCAACATGAAATCTCCAAGACCCAGAAATTGTTTTGAGAAATTCCATCCGAATGAGGAGTTATTAAAATAAGTAATATTTTCAATGCGTTCCTAAGCCTAAACTTAGGAAAATAAAAATATCAATGGGTATTAATAAAGATAAGGATGAGAAGCTTCTAAGAGATGAGAATCAAGTCTTTTTTAATCTTAGCTATTGATTAGGGACTTAATCTCGATTGTTGATTCATCAACAAGAAAAGTATAAGAGGAGACTTGAGAGTCATTTGAAAAAAACCATCAGATACTCAATATCCCAAGGAAAATCGATTCTCAGAGAGAAGGAGATCGATTTCATAGGGAGAGTTACAGGGTGGAGGAAGAGGGGGGATAAGCAACAGTCAGGGAGCTTAGAAGAAGTGACGTAAGGACTCTGAGAGACAATGCAGAGGGAGATGCAGATCAAAGAGATGTAGGGATGACGCAGTGAGGGATCAGAGCTACGCAGAGCCACACAGAATGATGCGGGGCTGGCGCAATAGGGAAAGGAAGCTCTCTAGGTTGTCAAAAAGTCTCGGAGAAGAGTCTCAGGTGTTTTGTCCCAGTGTCAATGTAAATTTTTCTGTAAAAGCGATTGTTGTTGAAGATTAATAAACCCCTCCTCTGCTGCACTAGTTTTCCCACATTGGATTTTTTTGGGGACCCAAAAATAACTGTGTTGATGTGATTGATTCTTGTGCATATATTTGTTTCTGTATAATGGTGTGATATCTGCAGTAGAATTTATTTTAATATTTACTGAAACAATTTCATAAATAACTTATTGGGAATAATAAGTAGGTGAAATAAATCAGTTGTTGCAGTAATAGAATTTCTGTTTAGAAATTTTCACATGGTATTAGAGGAAAGATTCAGCGACAGGAAGGGAAAATCAATTATGGGTCAAGAGCATGATGCAGAGGCATCCACTCAAGGAGACTCGTGCAGATTTTTAGAAGAATGCACAAGAGACAGAAATTACGATGATTCTATGTTGGCTTCCAAATTGGACTAAGAAGTTGCTTGCGTAGTTTTGTCACATGGAATGTATAGGCACCGCGACAACGGCTCAGATCAGGGGCTGTCACCCTGATCCCCAATCTCTTCGTTTAAGTTGTCTCCCTACAACAGACTAAGGGGGGTAGACCCAATGGAAAAGTGGAATGAAGAAGAACTAGTTGGGAACCAACCAGTTTGGGAGACACAGTAAAGCGATCAAGTACTTGATTAAAATTTAACAAGACTTATAGGATTTGATTAGATTTTAAACAATTGATACCAGTGCCTTATGGAATCAATGATCTTGCTAGGGAACTTAAGACCAAGTAATCAATTAGCAACTGTTGCTTAGATGAATGACTATCTTATATGAAATGTAGACCCTAAAACTAATGTGAGATGCAAGAATCTTGGTTAATTTTAGTTATTGCCTATTTAAATATGAACCCTTTAATCCTTTCTGTGTTGAGCTTGATTTCATAGTAATTGGCAGAGAGAAGATGAGGAGAAGCACACTAAAGTGTGATTAACGATACCTCTCTTGAAATTTTAACATACCCAGTGCCTCCGGCGCTACAGAGAGCTGTGGCTCTGACAACTGCAAGGTCACCGTTTTAAGTACTATTAAAAGCAAGCTTCTCAAGAAAAGATGGATGGATACCTATCTTTCTATCGACCAAGCTTATGCTTGGAAATAAATTTTAGTTATGCAGAACTAACTTAATATGCAAACGCACGAGATGATTAGAAAATGAGATGAGGTTAGATTCGAGGATGAAAAGTGCTTTTGCTACGATTTGATTTAGAGTTATATATCAAAGCCCTTAATTGTCAAAATGAATGTTCACTTCGCTAGACAAATATTGAAAGATAAATTTTTTAGCAATATCATAATTAGACCACAAGCTTATAATATCTTCTAGATTCTTTCAAATGCAATTATAGCTCAAAGAGAACAAAAGCATTTTCACAAATTAATATCAGATACTCGAAAAATACTCAGTTTATAAAACAAAAGATATGCATTTTATCACAATTCCATGACAGAATACTTAATTTTCAAAAATTAAGTTCTAGGACAGTAGTAAGAAAAAACTTTATGACAACAACAATATGATAATGAGAACAGTAAGCTATCAATTATATCTTTATGCCAAAAATTTACTGAAATTTTTCCAAACTTGCCCACATGAATTATTAAAAAATTCCAACTTATTATGATGTGATTTCTGGAATTATATCAGATCTGATATAATTATTACAGCCAACAATTAAATCATGAAATAAGCCTAATGATGAATGCCCAACTCAAGAAATTAATTCCTTAATGTATTAGACAACTTACGAACTGATTTTAGGCTAACCCACATGAAATTTTTCCACTGTTATATTTCAGATTTCAGAAACAGAATTATTCAGAGATAACAATGACCCAAAATGTAGATCTAGGCCAAATTCTTGATACACATCAAAAATAAATGACTTATTAATGTATTTAGCAATTTTTTAGTTAATTTCAAACCACTTAGATGTGTTTTTCACCACTATTAGAAATGTATATGACTGTTGTAGCAAACAGTGAGGAAAAATATGGTTTAGAGATCAAACTCTTAGGCCCTAGGCTTTGAAGATCACTTGTCCAAGTTGTCAAAAAAATTTCAATATCTGAAACACAAATTTTTACCAAATTTTCTGCAATAAAACCCACCAATGATTAGCTTCAGAAAATCAAATATTCAAATCAAAAAAGGAGCAAGGGAATCTACGGCCAATGAGAGCTAGCACTAGGCCGAATAGAACTAGCATTGGGTTAGGAGAAGGCAGATCTGGGCTTAGGAGCCCCAAAACTTGAAACCCTTGCTCTGAAAAAAATTATTTTGCTTCAGATCTTCAGATTTATTGCAAAATCTTTAATGGTTGGCCTTGTAAAAAGATTTGGGATAAGATATTGCCCTCCAGGGCCTAGATTTGTCTCAAAACCTCCAGATCTGCCTAAAAAATCTTAGATCTGAAGATTTACTTAGTTGATTTCTCAGATCTATTGTTACAAACAATCTTTGAGCTTGATCTTGCTTTCCAGGGTCTAGATCTAGCTCAGATCTGAAGATTTCGTTGATTTCTCACATCTATTCCTACAAACAATCTTTGAGCCGAGATCTTGTCTTCCAGGGTCTAGATCTAGCTCAGATCTGAAGATTTAGCTGATTTCTCATATCTATTCCTGCAAACAATATTTGAGCCCAGATCTTGCCCTCCAGGATCTAGATCTAGCTCAGATCTGAAGATTTTCTTGGCTGATTATTCAAATCTATTCCTACACAAGTGAAAAGAGAAAAACCCAATACCCAATATGTACAAAAATAGAGAAAATCTCAAAAACCCAAGTGTTAAAATTCAAAATTATGTTACAAAAATTTCAGATCGACACAAGTAAATAACAAATCTATACAAATAATTTACAGATCTATCAAATCTGAGGAGTATGAGTCCAACTCCGCTCCCAGATATGATAATCTAAAGCTCTTAATAGCCAAATCTATCAAAATTTCCACAATATTTAAAAGATTTTGAAATTTTAAAGAGGTACTAACCCAAAAACACCCTGCAGAAAAAAGATTATTGTTAGATAAATCTTGAGGCTTATATGAAATAGGCTATTTAGAAAATATGTGTTGAGAGTTGGTTGGTCCAACCGAAGACTATCCCCAAACGCTCAATGAGCACCTGAGACAACTTCTGCAAACACTAGATCAACCATCAAATCAAGTAGAGAAATAGAACAACAATAAAATTCTGAAGAAATAGAGATATCTGCTACTTCAATCAAAATTAAAAATGTTACCATAGATCCAACAAACTGAATAAGATACCTGTATTCAGATTATTCTAAGAGAGCTATTGATTGATAGTTTTCACATAATATTAAGCATAAATTAAAACAATGTTACCATAAATTCATGAAGAGGAACACTACAACACGTTGAAACCCCAAAGACTTTTGCATTAATTCAAAAAAGTATACAAGAGAGCTTGAGAGCTTAGTACACCATTCAGAGATCGGATGATCTCAACTGACAACTGACCTCCTATTTAAAGATAAATCTTCCAACGGCTAGTTCGAGTGATCCTTGTCAAAGTAATCTCGACCATTGATGATGATCAAAATTTCTTTTAATTTCATCCGTCGAAATTTTAATTATTGAGGAGATTTCGAATTTTTCAATTAAGTGCATTTTAATTAATTCAAAAATTAAAATTTTGAATTAATTTCCTCAAAATTTTGATTTTGACTTAACCCCAGGAACCAAAGGCATAAAATTTAGCGAAATAATCAATTAACCTTAGTCCTTGGACCTCTTAAAATTTAATTTTTTAAAGGACCCACGAATTTTGCGTTTGGAAAATTTAAATTCACTCCTCATAAGTCCTAGGTCCTAGATTCGTGTCGTGTATGTAATCACCTAGGTAAACCGACTTTTCTGGTGACGATCTACATTCTGGGAGGTTTTTTGTCTCACTGATCCATTCTCAGATGGTCGGCAGAGTTTTCCTTCAACCTTACCCCAAAATCAGAATGGATTTTGTTACTACGATCTTAGGGGAGTCCTAGTGTTCTAGATCGAGTCTATGTAAAAGTGATTTGAGAGTAATCTTAACCATTTGGTTTTGTTATTTTATTACAAATTGCTTGATTTGCTAGATTATATTTGTGTTGCAGAATTGGGTAGTCTGTGAGTGGCTTTTGCAAATGGGTTTTCCCCCTTGAGATGTGAAAAATGTAAAAATCATGATGTAAAGTGTCTTAAGGGTTAGAAAAATAATTTATCCCCTCATAGGTCCTAGGTTTTAGGTAAATTTAAATTCACTTAGAACTTAGAATTAATCAAATTTCTGGCTTAGGATTTTAATTAATTTTGTCCAGAAAATTTAATTAATTAACCTATGAGGGGACATTATTTTTCTAACCCTCAAGACACTTTACATCATGATTTTTACATTTTTTACATCTCAAGGGGGAAAACCCATTTGCAAAAGACCCTCACAGACTACCCAGTTCTGCAACACAAATATAATCTAGCAGATCAAGCAATTTGTAATAAAATAACCTAACCAAATGGTTAGGATTATTCCCAAATCACTTTTACATAGACTTGATCTAGAACACTAGGACTCCCCTAAGATCCCAGTGACAAAATCCATTCCGGCTTTGGGGTAAGGCTGAAAGAAAATTCTGTCGGCCATCTGAGAATAGATCGGTGAAACAAAAACCTCCTGGAATGTAGATCGTCACTAGAAAAGTAGGTTTACCTAGGTGATTACACACATGACACGGATCTGCTGAGATTATTTACATTATACACATGCAGACTGAGTTTACATTATAAGATGATGATCAAGCTGATGATAATAGTTGGATGGCACAAACACATCAATCAAGTGCTATCCCTTTCACAAAAAAGGGGGTGTACGACTATGGGTCGTTGACACGCAGTGGTCAACTTCTGGCTCTACTTGGGGACACGTTGTTGCACTGGAGGAATGTGAGAATCCAGAATCTGCATCCACGCAACACACAACAAAACATAAGTAGTGTCCATCCAAAAATCATCATATAATGTTAAGCATAGGAAAGACATGAGCTCTTCATTTATTAACTAGTCTAACAACATGAAAAACCAAATCTAACTACAAAATGAAGCACTGAAATGATAGGGCATAAGGTTAGCAATACAATACAAAGATGCCCCATGGCATCAGATGCATTCAATATAGTGCATATTGAGCATTTGCCTGCTTTCAGGCAAATCCGTTGGCTGTTTCTCGAATGTGCCATGTCCAATCTTGCATACAGTAGGACTTTTTCCTATCCGAAAATCAAGCTTCTTACGGCCATCTGATGCATCAAATCGCTTTCTCATTCTCTTTCTCTTGCGTCTTTTCTTTGTGGCAGGCTGTATTGCTGATGACGTGGAACATTCTGCTTCAAAATTCTCAGGTGAAGTATGTAAGATATATGTGACATATCTTTCTTCATTTTGCATCTGATTTTTATCGTTTTCAATTTTATCTGGTCACCTTCAATTAACCACTTTTCGATGGAACAAATGACTTCCTCGTAATAAGATGGAGCTTGTTGTAGTAGATAAGGAGGCTTATGATCTGACGACATCTCCTTGTTTCTTTCATTCTCTGACCAATGTTGAAATTTTTGTACGTATATTGTTATGGCATCCATCTGGCTAGAGTGTTCAACCTTCATAGCACTGACTTCCTTGGCATGGTCTTTCTCCATGCTTAATAACTTATTTTGAAGACATATTTGAGGAGCTTCCATATCTTTTATTGCTTTGTCAGTCTTTCCTTTCATGCCCTTGAAACAATTTTGCATATAATTTATCTCTTTCTTATGATTTGCTAACTGATTATTATAATCGAATCTCATGATGGTCATTTCTTCATCCATAGTCAACAACTTGTTCTAAATCGCACTTATTTCTTCCTAATAACTTGCTTCCATGGCAGTCACTTGATTTGAATGATTGAATTCCATGATCGTCATATTTTCCTCTAGGGCTAATAACTTGTTTTGCATAGAATTAATTTCTCTGTCATGATTAGCTTTCATGGTTTCCATTTCCTTAGCATGTTGATTTTTCATGTCAGTTACGTGATCAGAGTGTTTAATTTTCATGATTTCCATCTCCTTATCGCACTTTTCCAGATGGGTGTATAAAGTTCTCATATCCTTGACGTAATCAGTGACAAATTTTTGTTGATTAAGCTCCATATTTTTTACTAGCTGCATTAGTTCTTCTATAATTTGCTTATCATTTTCCCTTTCATTATCGACACTGATTTGATAACTTGTCCCTGTTTTCCCACTATCATGGATTTGATATACAACGGTACAAGCAGATGGCACATTCTGATATGGAGAATTGTCTTGAAATCTTTCATCGATCGCTGGATCCTTCACAAGATCACTTTCATTTTGTTGCATAATTTTAGGGGCGCAAGGCAGGCTATTTTGATAACCATATCTATCTTTAAAAGCATTGATGATGTCTTGTAAAGAAGCGCAAGAATCTTCAGGACAATTATTAAACCAATTCAAAGCATCACCCTTTAAAGAAAAGGCAAATAGACGCATTTTGACATCATGATCATACTGAGGAGAACTACAATATATGAGCATTGTATAAGTAAACCTGCATAGATGCTTTCTAACAGCGACTGAATCACCACCCAAGAACAAAGATAATTTATGAATGACCACTTCTGGAATATCATGGAGAACATTAGTAAAATGACATGGGGTAAAAGAATCATCCATGATGAATAATGAGGGACCAAATGGATGATAGAGAGAAACCCCTATTCAAGAAAAATCAAGAGATCCACAAGAAGCGAGCTTCTAGTAGAAATTCTTGTAATAAATGAAAGAAGTGGAGTTGCCACTTGAACATGAATCTAACTCTAGGATCCAAAGGGAAACAACGACCGGATATAAGGGAGGACTTCTTGTCTAAGAAATAATAAATGGAAGAAGTGGAGTCGCCACCCAAACAAAAAACGGATCGAAATGTGCAGGTGCTAAAAGTGCAGATGAAATGATTAACGATATGACGAAAGATAGGGCGATGAAAAGATCAAATGATGCCAGGAAAAGCTGTGCCGCTTGACAGGCTAATGAATGGCGGAAAATATGAGATGATTAAAATGATGAATGTCGTGAGGACCAAGGACAAAAAAACTCTATCCCCGGCAGCGGCGCCAAAAATGTTGGCTTTGCCGGCTCAAATGAGAGATGAGAAAGATGAAAGATGCATTAGATGGCTGTAAGCAGCTTGATTTTTGGATTGTATGCAAGATTGGACATGGCACATCCGAGAAACAGCCGACAGATTTGCCTGAAAGCAGGCAAATGCTTAGTATGCACTATATGGAACTCATCTGATGCCATGGGGCATCTTTGTATTGTATTTCTAAACTTATGCCCTGTTATTTTAGTGTTTCATTTTGTAGTTAGATTTGGTTTTTCATGTTGTTAGACTAGTTAATAAATGAAGAGCTTATGCCTTTCCTGTGCTTAAAGTTATATGATGATTTTTGGATGGATGCTACTTATGTTTTGTTGCGTGGATGCAGATTCTGGATTCTCAGCTTCCTCCAGTGCAGCAATGTGTCTCCAAGTAGAGCCAGATGTTGACCACTACGTGTCAACGACCCATAGCCATACACCCCCTTTTTCGTGAAAGGGATAGCGCTTGATCGATGTGTTCGTGCCGTCCAACTATCATCATCAACTTGATCATCATCTTATAATGTAAACCTAGTCCGCATGTGTATAATGTAAATAATCTCTGCAGATCCGTGTCGTGTATGTAATCACCTAGGTAAACCTACTTTTTTGGTGACGATCTACATTCTGAGAGGTTTTTTGTCTCACTGATCCATTCTTGGATGGTCGGCAGATTTTTCCTTCAGCCTTACCCCAAAGCCAAAATGGATTTTGTCACTATGATCTTAGGGGAGTTCTAGTGTTCTAGATCGAGTCCATGTAAAAGTGATTCGGGAATAATCCTAACCATTTGGTTAGGTTATTTTATTACAAATTGCTTGATCTGCTAGATTATATTTGTGTTGCAGAACTGGGTAGGGGTCTTTTGCAAATGGGTTTTACCCTTGAGATGTCAAAAATGTAAAAATCATGATGTAAAGTGTCTTGAGGGTTAGAGAAATAATTTATCCCCTTTTAAGTCTTAGGTCCTACATAAACTTAAATTTTCTAGAGGTAAAATTCGTGGATCCTTTAAAAAATTAAATCTTAACAGGTCCAGGGACTAAGGTTAATTGATTATTTTGCTAAATTTTATGCCTTGGGTCCCTGGGGTTAAGTCAAAGTCAAAATTTTGAGGAAATAAATGCAAAATTTTGATTTTTGAATTTATTAAAATGCATTTAATTGAAAAATTCGAAATTTCCTCAATATTTAAAATTTCGATGGGCGAGATTAAAATAAATTTTGATCCTCATCAATGGTTGAGATCACTTTGACAAGGACCACTCGAACTAGCCATTGGAAGATTTATCTTTAAATAGGAGGCCATTTGTCAGTCAGTGTGATCCGATCTTTTGATCGTGTACTAAGCGAAAAGCTCTCTTGTAATCTTTTTATGAGCAATAAAGAAAGACTTTGGGGTTAAATTTCGTCGGTGTTACTCTTTATGGAAATGCTGTAAGATGTATTATTTTCGTGCGTAATTTCTTTTTTGCCATTAATAATAGCTTCTGAAGAGCGATTTGAGTACAGGTATCTTGCTCAGTGGCTGGGGTTTGAATGATAATTTAAATTTTGAATATAATAGCAGGTATCTCTATTAGATCTGAATTTTATTATTGTTTTCTCACTCTATGTTGACAGCTGAATTGACTTTTGCAGGAAAATCCTTGATTATTAGATCATCAGGTGTTCGAAGAATTTCTCGGCTGAACCAGCCAACTCCTTATCTGTGTTTTCTGAACAGCCTAGTTTGAATTTGATCCCAGGCTTATCATAAGATATTTTTATGGGTGATGCATGAGGATTTTGAGCTTAGTACCTCCTTTAAAAATTAAAAAAAAAAACGTAATTTTTTTGTTGTTGTTGTGTTAAATCGTTAGATCTGGCTGTTGAGAGCCTCATATCATTAGATTTGGGAGCGGGGTCAAATTCACGCTCTCTAGATCTGATAGATTTTCCATTTATGTACATAGATCTGTAATTAATTTTAGTTTTCTGATTTTGGTTTTCAGAATTTTAGTGTTTTTTGGGTCATTGTGTATATCCTTTGGGTGTTTTTTTTCTTGCATTGCAGCTACAAATCTAAAGCTGAAAGTTGTGCAGAGTCCAGATCTAGGCCCTGGAGGGTTAGATCTGGATTTCTGGTTTTTCATCAACATCATTTTGGTGGGGATCATGTCCAGATTTCGCAGTCCAAAGGTTCAAATTTAAATTCAGATCTGGAAATTTCATGAGGGTTTCAGGGTCAAATCTGAGCCAGGTGGATTTAATATTTTAATTAAATCTGGAAAGTTTCAATAAGGGTTTCATGGATAAATTTTAAGCTGAAGTATAAGATTTTAGTCTGGAAATTTCTCCTCGGTTCTTGCACTGCAGTTTCTCTGTTGCCTGGGGTTTCCTAAGAACAAGATTTCGAAATTGTTCTCTCTGTTGCTTCCTGGAAAAACTCGAAATTATTTTTGGGCATTAAATTTTTTTTTAAAGATCTAGAGAAATTTGAGTTTCTGCCTGAGTTCTGTCTGCTGCCTAAACTACAGGCATTCTTCTGTCTACATCGCTGCTCCAAACGCTGGCCTAAGTGTTGGAAATAATACTGAGAGGGGCGGTGAATCAGTATTATCAAATTCTTTTTCTGTATGTCTTTCTTAATTCAAACTTCAGATATGTATTATTAACTTGTATGTCAATACCATCATAAAATAATGAGCATGAACAAAGAAAAACAGACAGTCACATCAAAGAACACCAGATATAAGGTGGAAACCCAATGTGGGTGAAAACCACCTCCTGCAATATGTCTCTATCTTCTTTCAAATTAGAAACTCCTTTTACAATGGTCTTGTACTGGTGCAGTCCTTTACCAATACGCAGGCTACAACCTGCAGAGAGCTACAACTCTCTCTCGTTTTCCAGTCTCTCCTAGAAGGGAGCTACAACCCCCTACTTCTTTTCAAGGACCACTTTTCATAAATTTTCAAACTGGATCCATATACATCAAATGATCATCAAGTATATGTAAATTATACAGTTAGCTGCAATAACCAGATCAAGGATAACAGAACAGAACCCAAAACACCTTATCAAAAAAAATCCAACCAAAAGAAGATCTTAACACAGATACGCGGTTTTTCTTTTTACTGGCCTGCGTTGCTACGCACTTCTCCTTCTGCCTCTTTGCGTATACCCGCAGAGCTCCTTCTGCTGGACAGCGGGGCCACGCACTGCTCCTTTCACTGATCTGCGTACAGTACGCACCCAATGGCACTATCGCGCCGCGTACTTCCCAGGAGATACGCACTCAAAAGAATAATCGCGCCGCGTACATTCACAGAAGGTTCGCACCCAAAAGAATAATCGCGCCGCGTGCTGCTACAGAGGGCACGCACCTGAACCACTGTCGCCCTGCGTACCTACGCACTGAACCTTCGGTGCCTCTGTGTACCCACGCACTGAACCTTCGGCGCCTCTGCGTACCCACGCACTGAACCTTCGGCGCCTCTGCGTACCTTGGACTAGGGCTGAAATAACCTCAGATGCTCAGATATGAACTTGTGCTCAAGAGATCACCCTTCGCCGATTCGCCTCTAACTTCTCCTTTATAAATCAATCTTTTAAGAACCGAGAACCCAATTAATCAGATCTTAAGATATTCAATCACTCAAAAGATGCTCAAGCCAAATGATCTCCTTTGCTTTATATAGGCAAGCTCTTCCTCAAATCAAGGATCATGGGGCTCAATAATAATAATAAAATAATTAATACCACGGATCAAAACCATGATAACCCAATACTGTTGGCTAAATACCATGAGAAACCCCACGTGTGGGTGCTTAACTGCCTTGGAATGTGTGCACTGGGGTACGCACCTCATGGATGGGTAATCCGCGTATTTGGACGCGGTCCCTGCATGGCATGCCTGCGGGTACACACCTCCTGAACTGTTCTCCTGCGTACTTCTTTATTTTTATCAAAATGAATGGGTGTCGCCATCAAGTACAACATCTGAAACATATAATCATACCAAAACCATAATGCCAACAAACCAGTAGTGACTTCTTGGCACGACACTCACTTGTGTTGTGAGTGGTGCTCTTGTGGAGCTAACACCATTTCCTTGTGTCCTTCTTTGTCTTCATGATGTTGTTATTTTGTATGGCTTCGGCAGGTTGTGTCGGGTCGCCCCGCCTTGGCTTTCTCCTTTGTTCTTTAGTTTGGGGGTGCCTTTCCCTTGCTTCGGTTTCACATATCCAAAGTCTCGATTCTTCTGTTTAAATTTTTGCTTGATCTTGACAACGTGTCGATAGGCGACACCACACAAGGAGATGTCCAGGAACTCCAACTTGGGGAAAATTCTAGGGGCTAATATTCACAAGTGGTCTAATTGTCCATGCTTTTTTTAAAAAAAGGATTCACTAATTTCCTTTTTTTCTAAAAATGGTTCAGCCAAATTTTATAGTATAAAATTATTTTACTTTGAAAATTGCCAAAAAATTATATATAGAATATATAAAATTATTAGAAGTTTAAATAATTTTACAAAAATATCACCAAACAACTTATAGAAAGCATATTATGGGCTTGCGAGATTCGACAAAGTTTCTAAACTATGAGAAATTTTTTCATCTTTAAAATTTTCCCTACGATTCCAACTCATCCTAGATGTTCTTGTGTAGAAAGTTGCGGTACTTAAATACCAAATGCTGCTCATAATCCTTAATACCCAACTTTGTGTGAATGGTATGAAAAATATTTGTGAAATCTGACATGCCTTGGTCCCTTCCCTGCCGCAGCATTGTCCACATTATGTATTTATCTTATAGCTCCTGATAGGGTAATATTATTCCTTGATGGCATCTCGAAAAGAATTACAAGTTGGTGTGACTGAAAACAATGAGGGTTCCCTCCCGTCCTTTTGTTCACAATAGGTTTCGCACTAGTCCTTGACATGGGGGGTAGCTTCGAGAAGTGTAAAAGTAATATTTTCCCGATTGGAAAAGTCATGAACCAAAAAATATCCTTCCAGTAGATTTAACCATCTCTCTAAGATGTTTGCATCTATTTGGCCTTCAAGTATGGGAATGTCAAAGTTGAATTTTACCTTAAAGGGAGTGGCACATCCATAATGGCTACTAGATGAAGATGTGTTGCCTGTGGGTAGCTATCAAAGGATCTAGCAAAGTTATCCATCAGCATGTTCCTTCGTCACTTGAAGGCTTCCTCAAGAAACATTTTGAAAGGGTCTTCTACTCCCTCATATTTATTTTCTTCTACCATGGGAGCTCATCGGGGTTTGCGGGGTTGGTTTTGCAAAGGTTAAACTAGTTCGAGCACTAACTCCTTATACCCTGACCTCGTTAGAGACATGCATAGAAAAACAAAGAAAGAGAAGACCGCTTTGATGCCACTAATTCAAACTTATATAAGAACACAACATATTATAGATACAAACATAAACACAGAGATGCAGGAGAAATAAAACTTCATTTCATTAATATCAAAGAGCTAAAATACGCTTACATACAGAATGGAAATAAACTACCTCAGATGATGGTAGCTCATCTCTCAAAAGAGACGTGATGGTTACATGCCTCTAAACTATGTTGCAATGAGGCTCAACGGCCATTTTATTATTAAACGACAAGGAAAAACCTAAACAACAAAATCCCTAACCCCAGGAGATGGAACACCAAAAGTTTATGGACCTTGTTGGGGTTAGTTGGGAAACCAACTTCTCGGGGTCATAACTTGGTCATATGATCTATGTTTGGCACATATGATACCTCATTGGAAAGATATCTCTTAGTACTATAGTATTTGCAACAGACCACTTCTTATAGAAATGGGCCTGCTGCGGACCTAAAAAAACGTCATTTAGGGGGTCAAAACAGCTCTGGAAGTTCAAGACCAAAAAAACTCTAAAAATAGTAAATGTTGCTATAATCAAGGAAACAGATGAAATTGAATGGACGTCTAGGTGGAATAGGTGGGTGGCCACCAATATCCATCTGGATCAGGTGTGGCATCAATGGGAAACTAGTTCGCTACCCAAGGGAGGTAAGTTGGTATGGCTCGTGCTTTATGTCCCTTTTCGTTGGCCTTGGTCTATTCACTGATCAGGTAGGCCACGCCCTCACACTTTTAACTTAGGCATAGTGGTTTGTAGTATCTTCAGACTGGGTGATCATTTAGGTGGTGTCTAGTTTGTATACTATTGTTGTGGTGTTCTGGGTTTTTTTATGTCTTGGTCGACTATTGTTTTATGGGGGAGCATTATGATTTGGATATTGGTTCTTGCTGTCTCAGTTCAACTAGTGAAGATTATTGTTACAAGTGTGTCCTAGATTGAGCTGCATGTGGAGCGGTTCTCTTCTGAGAGCTGAGTGGTCTTCGTGTTTCTGGGGTTCCTTTTTCCTTGGATGGGGTTCGACGGAGGTTCAAGCTGAGGTGGTGGTGCCTGCTAATGCATGTCTAGAATTTTGTTATTATTGTTCTATGGGGATGGTTAGGTTTTGAGTCTCATTCATGTCTCAGGATTTGGGTGTTCTATATTGCATCCTTGTTACCCCAAATTTGGTACTGGGATTCAGCCTTGGAGAAGCCCATTCTATCTGTGACTTTTTCCATTGCTAATTCGACCAGGTCTGGCTTATTTGTGTATGGTGGCTATCATTAGGTTGGTTTTCTATTAGTTTTGAGTGAGGGAGGGGAGTACCTTCATATGACAGACATGCTCTATGGATTGTTTTAGTGGTTTTTAGCTTGGCTCTATGGGTGTGCAATGTAGCTAGTCCTGGGATGTACGAGAGCTAAAACGCTCCTTCTGGCATCATCACTAAATTGAAGGTGGGTTTGGAGGTAGTAAGTATCATACATAGGTGGGAATTTTGGTGCAAGTTCCTAGCAATGTGGTCATGGGAGAGGTTGTTGTAGGAGGCCGCAAGTTTCCCGAAGTCGTGGTGGCAGTACCCGGGGGCATGGTATTCAGTGTGGTTGCGAAGGCACAATTGGGCATGGGAAAGTTGTCCCTCCTAGTCATTCCATGACTCATTAGAATGTAGTAAAATCTTTGCAAAACCTTCTAGAGCCACAGGATAGGACTTGCAAGGAAGAACATGAAGTTGTGATGGCAATTATTAATCAGATGTAATATTTTCAATTTCATGTATGTGAAAGAATGGTGGTGGTTTGGCGGGGGAAAAATCTTCTTTCTAACAAGGTAGACAAGCTGGAAACATGACTATCTCATTGTGAGCAGCATGTTAGATGTTCGTATCGCCCTCCTCCACCTCTAGGGATCGGACCAGATAATTAAGCTTTTGTTACTTCAGATGATTAAGCATGGTGATGGGTGTTTTGTTTTTTTTTGAATCTATTTTCGTGCTTTTGGCCTTCCAGACTATGGATTACTCCATTTAGTCTATGTTTGCTTGTATGTAATGCCCAACCTGCATTGGTCAACAAACTTGGTCAAGGTGAGACCATTTGTTTTTGGTATCTATGTACTCTCTTTTTATTAATAAATTTTAAAAAAAGCAGTAAATTTAATAAAAAATCACCGTACTTATCATTTTGTTAATAGTTAGTTCTTATTTTTAATAAATCAAATAAAAATAAAAAAAAATAATTGTTATGCTCCACTAAATTTAATTCATATTAAAAATATTAAGTAAAATTCTCAATATCATAAACATATGACGAAGAAGAATTTTTATACCTGTCGTATTACCATTTAGTTTTTCCTTTGACTATGCATTATTTTGTCTTTGACAAAAAAATTTTGCTACTTATCTATAGTTCAATTTTTGTTATTTTATTATTATTATTTAAATTTATTTATTTGTATGGTGATTGGTTGAAGTCTTATTATGGGTTGTTTAGTAACTTCTATTTCTATTACTTACTAAGTTTTCGTTTTTAGTTTTATTTATTTTTTATTTAACTTTTTTTTATATTTCCATTTCATGGAATATATATTTTTTTCAAATTTCAATTTAAAAAAACTTATTATTATATGTTTATAAATTTATTATCAATATATTATAAAATAAAGACACACATGGATTATAGAAGTGTAATATGTTAATACAACATATTAATTATTATTTAAATTTATTATTTTGAAGGGAATGGTTGAGCGTGTTTATTAATTTTAGTTTCTATTAATTACTATTTTTTGTTTTTTGTTTTCTTTCCTTTTTATTTATCTTTTGTCTTTTTTTCCATTTTTCTATTTTTTTCTATTATTTTTCTATTATTAATCCTCTAGGGAAGAGAAAGTTTTCCTTCTCTTCCCATTTTCACTCTAAAATTATTATTCTTGTTTTTTTTTGCCAAAATCTTGTTAAATATTATTCTTCAATTTATTTGGCCAAAGTCAGATAAAAATGACTTTGTTCATTTACCACTTTTGGGAAAGTTTCCATTCTCTTAAGATTTTCCCTGTAAAATATTATTTTTGAATTTTTTTTGCCAAAATCTTGGACAATAGTGATTCTCCTCAGTCATAAAATTATTCTTTTTGAATTTTTTTGCCAAAATGTTTGACAAAAGTGATTTTTCCGCACGATTCATTGACGCTTTCAGTGAAATCTAATGTCGCATGTAGATTTTTATCACACCCAACTCATAAGGGAGGGTAGGGTCCATGAATGTGTTGTAATGGCTACAACCACCCTCCAAAATATTTCCTTAACTTCATTTTGGAGCCTTCCTACCAACCTTTCACAACATCATGTCTTACCTTGTCAAGTACACAAGCTCCAGTTATTTTCTTGCAGAATGACAGCCTGCCCATCAGAGCTTGTTGCACCCCCCTCACAAGTTGTTTCATCGGACTTGTTCCAGATGTAGGTTGAGCAGCTCCCTCAAAGAATTCCGCAATTCTGGAGGGCAACCAACATACCCTCTAGAAATTACATAATTCTGTCTGGAAGCCTACTGGGCTCCAGAATTGTGCAAATCTACCAGTCAGGCTTCATCCAGAAAATTGCGCTATTCCACCCAGCAGGGCTTCTCAGCCCAGGAATTGCGCAAGCTTGGGCAGCAGCCCGCTGCTTTGCCCAAAAATTGTGCAAATATCCTACGCAGCTAACCTACCTCCCTTCCAGAAATGTGCATTTTCTTCCAGCAGTTGAGAAGCCTTTTGCATGTGCAGTTGAGTTGACCGGTTCTCTCCAGGACCAAGCAAAACTTACTTGCATGCATGGGTTTCTTCTCCCAAGGTAGCATGCAAAGGCATCCCTTGATTCAGGGATCTACATTTAGCAGCTGGAGCTTGCATGAAAAGGTGAATTCGAAAACCTCCCACCAAGTCTCGCTCTTTCTAGATTTGTGGCATGCACGTCACATCTTCGATTTTATTAAAACTCATGAACTGGACACTGTAGAGCTCATTACTCACATCAAACCTGTAGCTATGACATCCCACAGTGCATGAAGGAGTCGTCAACATATTTAGCTCAGTTGTTTTGGTGTAAGCCTACCTTCCATGTCTTATGTTGCATTTATGGTGCTTTTCGCATTTTGCTTCATATAAATGTTTTCTGCTTGATTTTCGTGAGCGCTTGTTGTTGTTTTGATACATACTAGCTTGTAGTAGCACCGTTTCAGTTTTTGTTAACATCTCACTACTGTCATATGCATGAAACTTTTTCTAATGAACGGTCACCGATTCGGCGACTCACCTCACCCACATGCATGTTGTTCTATTTTCTGAATCATTCATTCACTATTTTAATGCATGATTATTCACTTATTCTTACACTTAGTATCACCATGCATTCACATTCACATTTGCTTTAGTTTCCCGTCGGCGAGTCTGGGCAGCCTTGGCTCGGACTCTGCTTTACTAAGATACATTATGCAATCCTGAAAGGGAAGGCTCTATATTCTTATCATGAAATGTGAATTTCTGCCCAATGGTTGTCCTCAACTCTTGCATTGGGCAATTATGAGGGACAACGACTGTTGGCCCACAAAATTGTGCAATTTAGTCACTAAGCTTGTAACCATTACGAGCTGATATTGCAGATTTCGTAATTCAAGTAGTCAGTAGCCAGGCTGGAATGTGCATTTTGTAGTTACAACAATCATTCAACCTCCTAATAGCCTAGAATGTGCCTTACATATTCTTGGTAGTCAGTCTCCTGACCTCCTACTAGAAATTGCACAACCTTCATGATCAGTCACACAAGTATATTTAAAATCAATTCTCAAGTTTGTTTTGGTTTTCTACTGACAAATTTCTTTCCATGAGTGTTTCCATGTCTCCAAAGTATCGCAAGTGTTCATCTACCTCTCAGCAATACAGGTACAATGGTCTCCAGAAGAGCAGATTCGAAGACACCATTCAGAGCACACTTGGGGATGCAATCAATCAAGTGTGTATGAACTTGCCTACCCATGAAGACATCAAGTTGTTCATAGACAAGGACTTCAAGATATGACATCAAAAACATCACAACAGGTAGCACCATGAATAGTAGCTGAAGGCAGTATGCCGAATGCAAAGAATGCAACAGGAAGGTTGTCGTCAACACAAAGGAAGAACAAAGTTGCAAGCTCAAGCAGATCCACTTGTGATTAATGCAACTTGGGATACTCAGGCTATAAGGTGATGACGTGACATGAAGACCATGTGAAGATAGAGAACAGAAGACAGAAGGAGTTGCATGTGCTGAAGCAGCAAGTCAAGGAAGAACAAGAGCTACATAGACGAGGAAATGAGTTGCAACAAGAAAAATTACAGCAGCAAATGAAACATGCACTCACAGATGAAATTGTGCCCGTACAAGTTAAAGATCTATCCCAGCAATTGGCACAGAGCAGACATGGTGAGTAATGTTGTTGACCGCATGCAAGGGAATTCAATAGCATGCATGTCATTGTGCGCATGCATGCGATCCCACCCATTCAACACACTCACTAAGGAAAAGACAAGAAGAAAGTCCAATTGGAGCTAAACATGTAGTTGATAGTTGATGTGCATGACCACCAGCACACACTAGAAGATCAGCGCGAACACTATGCGTCAATGTGTTTCTGGTACGTCCACACCCAAGAAGATCATGCACATGCTAACAGATGAATTGGATGGAAGAGCCATACCAATGCACTAGATGCAACGAAAGTAAGAGTTCGCTTTAGCAAGATGTCACCATGGAGCACATGCATACCATCACGGACGACCAAGCTTGGCATCATCTCACCACTTTTGCCATCACAAGCATGTCAAAGAGTTGGTCTCATCACAATGGACCAAGTGCCAGTGATGTCTTGCATGGCTTGATCAAGCTATTTTGTCTCACATGGGCACATGTGGAAGTTCAAGTGTCGATAATTGGATGTAACAGTCATAGAGTAGATGAACCATCACAAAGGGGAATGTCATGGGTCACCCCACCTTTTTCTATAAATAGAACCTCATAACTCATTGTAAAGGCTTTTGGTCAGTCAAGCTTCTGATAGAACCATCTTAGAGAGAGCTTGGACAATATTGTAATGAGCCTTGGCTTCTCCACTATGCAGAGCTAGTATATCTCTTTGGAGGAGCAAGCGGTTGTGGCTATAACATTCCGCTGTTGAAACTAGTGGTTGGACATGGATGTATTGTATGACTGGAACTTACACTTCTTAATATAACAGAGCCAACATGTTTCATGGATATGTTGTATTGTATTTTATGCTATCTAGTTTACTCTAAATGATATATGTGTTTGTTTTCTTACGCATGCATGTATGGACTTTTCTGTGTATTTATGTATGAATCTTCCTGAAATGTGTTATTGGTTTAACCATCACTTTGGATTGCTAGCTAAATTTCCTTCCATGCTGTGATGCATATTTTCTCATGTGTTCCCTTCTTAACTCCGTGCTATCACAGGTTTCCAAGGGTCACATTCATCTCAACCCCCATGTGTTTGAACCTCTCATGCACCTTCCTTGGCTTGCTGCAGTTGTCACACCCTTTCTACCAACAAAGACATCTTGCATGCCTCTGTGTGAAATTTCGGTCAAGGCATTATCGCATGACCCATTGTTGGGACTCCTACACCAAACAATCTGAGGTCTAGTTGAGAATTCTTACCTGGGAGATCCCCTTACATGTTGGCGGGTCCAGTACCATCAACATTTTGGCACTAGAGGGAGGGCCAGATGACAAGATGAGTCCTCACATCTGTTTTGAATCTCTAAATATCTATCATGAATAACTACAAAGTTTCTCTTTCGAAGTGTATGTCTTATGGAAATGACTTCATTATCTCAAAAAATCTCTCGAATAACTTGTCACATAAAACATTTGATGGTGGAGGGAACGTAGCCTTAGTTAGGCACACGGTCGGTGTTGTAGGATCATGCAAAAGACATGGAATCTTTTAAGAGTACATGACCTGCATGCTATTCATCTACACACTTCAAGGGAAGCCCATGCATTGGTGTGCCATGCTACCCGAAAAATCTATTCATTCTCTTGCTCATCTGGTTGCAGAGATAAACCATGATTTCAATCACTTTAACCATAAAGCAATCAATGAAGAAATTATGAAATAATGAAAAGCACTCGATGAATCAGTTGATCTTTTTTACACACGCTTTTGTAATCTTTCATACCAATTTTCGGAAGATGAAATTGATTGGGAATTTCTTTATGCAAGATTTGAGTATCTTCTTTGCATATCTGAACCCTGCTCAGCACAATTCGGTGATGAAGCTCCTTAATCACAAGAAGGCACAGCTGCTGTCACAAGTGACTGTATGCCTTCACCTCTTCAAACAACTCCACCACCGCAGAGTGATGTTGGAGATCATGCACACACATATGTTGAACTGTCACATCCTCCCACCTCACCTTCTCTTGATATATGCACAAATTTGGCTTGCAATCCTATTGGTTGTCACCATTCCCTTAACTTCTATCCCCGTGTTCTATTGATCCTCCAGATTGTACTATCTTGTGTTTTCCCATTCCAAACTCCTCACCTGTTGTGAACGAGGATAAGGTTATCGACGGAGTTAGTATTATGCAACCAAACTGTGCCATAATCCATGATGAGTGTGTGCAGGAATCTAAAGACGAACCTGCGGTGAAGGATGACTCCCTTCTAGCTGCACTTCATCTGCTTTATCCTGACATCCCTTGTGATTCTGCCATTGTTGATTTCCCCTATGAAACCCCATTTCCAGATGTTTCTACTTCCAATCATTCATAGGACACATCGGATGTCAGTCTATCATCATAGTTCGGAGAGGACACATCTTCCTCTAAAATATGTCCAATTTTTCATCTGTCATTTCTAAAAACATAGAGGGTGAACATATTTGCTTCTCACCTATCCCTTTGCCCGATTCATCAAATCATGAGGATGTCGACAAACATCCTAAATTTTCTAATCTTGGTTGTTGTGATCTATCTAATTCTTCATCTGATCACGATGTTGATTCAATCGTTGTTAATCTATCTAAGACACTGGTCTAGGATGACCTATTTGTCAACAAAGTCGAAACCCCCCAGACTGCCAAGGAACTTTAGCCCAAGCTGATGGTTATGTCAAACCCTCGTTGTCTTGAGTTTGGTTTCACTTTTGGTCAGGAAATTGTTGAAACACTCAAGGTTCATCATCACTCTCTTCTTTACATTGAAGATCAACCAAACACCCAAATTTCGCTTCCTCCACTTGAACTACAAGATCCCATTACTCATGCATTGGAGGAATCTTACACAACAAACACACATGCAGAACGTAAGTGGTCTACCTTTCTCACGTTTTCTTGCATGTCACAGTCAAGAGAATGCATACACTCAACATCTGCACACACTGTAGCACATCACCATGGAAAGTCCACAAAGTGCATGTCATGCGCCTTCACTCGTCTTTGTTTTGTGGACACTTGTAAACTCATAGTGTGTTTTTCTTCACTGCTATATCTTTTTTGTTCGCTGGTTCGCTTATCTATCTTGTTCGTGAACCATGCCTTCACCACCATGTGTCGACCAATGCATCAGTGGCCACATTGGAAATATCACTTAACATTGTCAGGCCCATGCACTCTTAGCTTAGGAGTAGGAGTAGTGTTTTCTTTTTAGTTGTTTTCTTGCATGCATGTTTGTTTCTTTCCTTGTGTGTTTGTTTGATTGCTTGTTTCTTAGCTTACTCGCTTTTCTTCCGCATTTGTTTCTACTTCTTACTTTGCTTTTTGGTTTATTTTCTTGTTATCGTCTGTAGGTTAGTTTTGCATGGAACATGTGCGACTCTTGAAACAAGTTGGGTAAAGTACTATAGCTTGTATGACTATCAACATTTGGTTGTTTTATGTAAGAACTTTTTATCTTTAGTCCATGATACATCGATGGAAAATACGTATTGTTCAAAGTGAACCTTGTTGAAAACACAACGCTTGCACACTAACTAGTATCACCTACTCTAGTCAGTTGCTTTTGGGTTAATCCTTGTCAGCTCAGTCAAGTAGAGTAAGGTGAGGGGGAAAACCTTAACAAGCACATCAGAGGTATACATAAACTACTTCTCTGAAGAAACAACCTCTTCTTCTCTCAATAAGTCATGATCCCTCTTCTGCCTCTGAAAGGGATAAGTGCTATGCACAATTATGAAGATGAAAAAAGAAAAAATGAAAAAGTGAAAAATAAATAAATAAATAAAAATGAAAAGGAATAAGGCAAAGAAGAGAAAGGCTTCCTGCACAAAGAGGTGATACAAGTAACTCTGGGTAGGTACTGACTAGGCTCGCTGGAAGAGGAGTGATGCTTGTGCTCCTGCGTGACTCCATCGAGGTACTGACCAGGCCTGCTGGCAATGGAGCAACACCAGAGATGAAACTAAGACTCTAACGACTATACTTCTTGTGCACAAATATACCCCTCAACCCCAATCGAAACAACTGTGTTGACTTAGCTTGGAATGTGTGTCAATCGACCAAGATCTTGGCAGATGCTACATCTTACAATCAAGCAAGTGTAGAAACCAAGACGAACTGAAAACTGAATAATACTTCTAGAGGTGTTAGACTTTCTTTTCATGAACAAGGTCCATTCAAAGAGCTATATTTCTACCAGTGTGTCTACAAGTGTTGTAGTAGCTACAACCACCCTCCAAAATTCTTCCTTAGCTTTGTTTTGGAGCCTCCCTACCAAACTTTCATAACAGCATATCTTGCCTTGTCAAGTACACAAGCTCCAGTGATTTTCTTGCACAATGGAAGCCTGTCCATCAAAGCTTGTTGCACCCCACTCATAGGTTGTTTCACCGGGCTTGGTCTAGTTGTAGGCTGAGAAACTCCCTCAAGTAATTGCACAATTCTGGAGGGAAACTGGCCTTCCCTCCAAAAATTGCGCAATTCTGTCTGGCAGCGTGTTGAACTCTAGAATTGCACAAATCTACCAGTCAGGCCTCATCCAAAAAATTGTGCAATTCCTCCCAGTAGTGTTGCTCAACCCAGGAATTGTGCAATCCTGGACAGTGGTCAACTGCTCTGCCTAGAAATTGAAAAAATATCTTGGGCATCCAGCCCATCTCCCTTCCATAAATGTGCATTTTCTTCTAGCAATTGAGAAGCCTCTTGCATGTGCAGTTGAGTTGACCGGTTCCCTCAAGGACTGAGCAACACTGACTTGCATTCATGGGCTTCTTCTCCCAAGGAAGCATGCAGAGGCATCCCTTGATTCAGGGATCTAATTTTAGCAGCTGGAGGTTGCATGCAAATATCATTTCAGAAACCTCCCACCAAGTGTCGCTCTTCCTAGATTTGTGGCATCCGCGTCACATCTTTGATTTTATTAAAACTCATGAACTGGACACTATAGAGCTCCTTCCTCACATCAACCTTGTAGCTCCAACATCCCACATCACATCTAGGAGTCATCGACACATTCAACTAAACTGTTTTGGTGTGTTGATGCCTCGAAAATCGTTGCATCGACATTGGGGGAAACCACCCGGTCCGGACCTTAGTGCAGCTCCTTTTCCGTTTGGTGTAGTGGCTCCGACTGGGGATAATGGGACCAGTTTTCCAGCAATAGATAAATGGGATGAATGAATACTTTGTAGATAACAGTAGCGATAGGTGAATGAATAAAACTATTGACAGAAATGTAAGTAAATAAAACTATCCTGGGAATCTAATTGAACTTCTAAAGCGTAGCTTTTGATGTTCTATATCCTAAAAATACAATTATATAGATAACCGCATTCTCAAAACACAGATATTAAATCATTCAAGATTACTGTACCTAAATAGTTAGATACAGTGATTAAAGCAATACTACTAAACTTTAAAGGTTCATACCATTAATGCATACATGATTAAAAGATAAGGCACATCATATGAACATCCAATAGTGGTATGAACAAGATTTCATGTTGTTACACATGCATACAGCTAACGATAGCAGAAAATAATTACACAGTGAAATCAAATACAGAATGAATTCAAACAAAGGATAAAAATACCATTTGAATTGTAAGCCACTCCCGATATGAATCGCTATGTATGACTTCTACTTTAACGCATAACAATCTTTGCATCAATGACAATAGTGCACAATTGAATCAAGAAACTTCTCCGTTAAAGTAAAAGCAGGTGGTCGAGTTTCATAAAAGAATAGAGGCTGAAGCACAGTAGTGAAAACTTCAGTCTGTTAAGTCTTATACAAAATTTTACGAC